>VXBX01009373.1:6946-40769 GCA_013400415.1 Scytalopus superciliaris
TTAAAAATTCTTTTTATGATTTGTAATTTAAAAAAAAAAAAAAAAAAAAAAGATTCAGGTCTTCATTATAGAGTGCATTTTAAAAGAACATGCTGTAAAAAAGCTATTGAGTCCTTCATCTGTGAAGAAGGTGTCAGCTACAGAAAATGTCATAACACAGAAAGACTTCAGAGCCTGTAATGCACTGAAACAGAGTCTTGAAATTCCTGAAATGCAGTAATAAATGATACAGTGAAATAAGATTCCAGGCCAAACTCTGTGATTTATCAAGATCCTGGTATTAATAATTACCTCTTGAAATATTTTGAAACACTTCTTTTGTTTTGAGCCACAGTAGTGTGCAGGGTGGAGGGGCCCTCTTTGAGGACGAGCCTTTGTACCTGTCACGTAGCAGCTGTAAAGATGAAGAGTGAAGCAAGAGAAAGGTCTTAGGAAATTATGAAGGCTGTAAGACCATAAGAAAAAAAAAAATTAGTTTCATCTCCAAAGTATTCGCTGCCTAATACGGATGATGTCAGTTTTATATTCCCCGTTGAACTGAGGGGTAACCAGGCTGTTAAAAGTTATTTAATCTATCAAACAGGAAAATCACACCAATAAGTTGGAAAATGAAATTTGCTGTGGGTACATAAAGTAAAACTGTGTGTTTGACACTAAGAAGAAAGATGGAAATGGTGGCTGTAGAGGATAAATAATTTTCTCAAGCACGGTAGTTCCTGCGTAAGATGCCTGTTCTTTTTCACAGATCTTGAAGGCATGAGTCTTGTTCTACTGTAATAACATTCTGTTATTTAAATAGGCTTTTGAGCATGGTGTTATGGAATTACTGCAATCTGTTTGATTAAGTTACTGAAACAATGTTCTGATGAATAGCAAAAGTTGTGGTCGTGATAGAAATTGGAAAAATTTCCTCTGGTTATGTGCATTCAATATTTATCTTTTCTTTCCTTAGAAAAAATTCATAAATTTTACATACTTGAAGCTTAAAGAAGCTCTAGATAAGAATTTTAATTTATTTGGGGAAAAAAATGGCCTTTTTTCTGATAGTTGCATGTTTCACAGTTTTCAGTTCTAGAATTACAGTCATGATCTTCATTTTTCTATATTGTATCTCTGTTATTTGTGTTTTACTGGAATTACTTCCATCTGTCTAATCTGATCTCCTCCAAGGTGTGGTAGGAGATATGATACATAGTTTTACGTAACATGATTAGCTAGGAACTGTAAGAAGGGAATAACAAGGGTATTAAGATCTGGGTAATCAATATCCATTGTTAGGAACAACCAGTGTTGACAAAAATCCAAGGAAAAAAATGTACTGTGGTATATGACAGTAAAGCCACAGGATTTTCCTCTCCTGGTCCTGGAGATCCAGCTCAGAGGTCACCAACAGAATGTTAATTTTGGCAGATGAGGCAAAAAACTGGGGAAAATCAGAAGGCAGACCTTTGAAGTTGTGTGCAGTTTTGGGAGGGTTATCCACAGTGAGGGTTTAATCCTGGGTGAGTAACTGAACCCAAGGCACATCGAGGGGGGGTGGTGTGGAGGAAATCACTGAGTGTGTTCTGCCCTAGAGAAGAGTACAGTTAGGATGTTGAAGCTGCAGAGGGGCAGCAAATTGTTTTTGTTCTCTTAATTTTTCATCTGTGAAGAGATGCTGAAGCCTCATGATAGAGAATACCCAGAATAGCTGAAGTAGCTTTATTCCAACAGAAATTCCATTATCAGTTATTACAGGATCAAAAACTTACAGGATCTACAGGTTATTTGAAAAGTTTATTTCAGCTCATTGATCAGTGTGGACAGTGAACGTTTCCAGCTTTCCTTTTTATGGTCTGGTGTCTAAAGATCTGGAGCCTTCCTGGTGAAGGAGTGATGAATAACTGTGTATTCTGGTCTCTTCTGCGGAGCAGTCTGTTTTGTGTGCTTGACTCCATTTACACAAGTCGTGTTTTCATTTGGAAACCAAGAATAAAATTCAATGTGGGTTCCTTCCTGCTTATTTTAGATACCTGCAATATAGAGCTTGTCACGTAAAACTTTGTTTCAGCTTGAGGAGGTAAAAAAGCATCTTTGGGTATAAATCAGTCGGCTTATTTTAGGTGTCTTCTCTTGGAGAAGATGAGTCTGAAAATGTCTGTTTTAATTCAGGGATGATGGGCTGGGTGGTTAACCAGGGTGTAAATGCCTGCACTGTGTCATGTGAGCCTGACACAACGAAATGTGGGTCTGAGCTCTGTAAAAGCTGTGGTAATTTTTGCTGGTGACTTCACCGAGGCTGAGATTTCACTGTGATGGTGAAGCTTACACTTAGTTGAGGGTTGTGTTTTGTAAAGCAGCGGCTCCAAGGCAGTTTAAGAAAGTTTATCTTTTCATACTTGGCAGTGACTGAGCTGTCAAGCTGGTTATCTAACCAGGTGCCTGGGGATCATGTCTTAGGCAGACCCTGTCTTTCCATTTGCCATCTTCTTAGAAAAGAACTGAGACTGTTCCTCTGGAACACCATTCTCTGGTTTTATTTTTATTTTTTTCTTTCTGTAGGTTTAGTTAAATCAAGATGTTTGTTTTAACATCTCTGTTCTTAAACAGAAACTACTAATGATATGTGACTGATGATAAACAAACTTCAGACCGAGTGGTGGGTGTCCTTCTGAGCAGTAAGGTCAGATTCAGTCCCTTCAATATGAGCTGAAGAGTCAGAAACCTTTTAGAGTCTCTTCCAATAGAATAAAAATAGCCTGAGATGCAAAGCGAGGGACAGATACATGGTGCCATTTGAAAATTTTTAAGTTGCCATTTTGTCCTGGTTAAATTTTTATTAAATCAGTTGTTGTCTTTCCAAGCTGTCCTGACTTTATGCCAGATGAGTGTCATCTGTACTTTTCCACAGACAGCGTAAATCTTGTGTAACCACCATACACAAGCCATCTTCAGAATGTATTCTTTCCTGATCCAAATCAAATCTGCCCTGCCAGGAGATCTGTCAGGGTCTGTGTCAGTGAACAGGGGATTGTGTTATCTTTTGTAGCAAGGACAGAACACTTACACGTACTATTGTGTGAGTTGTTGATAAGGTGAAAAACAGCATGCAAAACTGAAAACGAGGATAGTCCTCCTGCCTCAAAGAGCTCGTGTTCTTAAGGAGTAAATTGGGAAAATCTGGATTCACTTTATGCATTCTTTTTGTTTGTTATTCAAATAGCCCAAGGGAAGCAATAACGTGGAGTAATAATTCTCAGTGTGTGGTTTGTCTCAGCTCTTCGGGGTATTGCAGAAGGAGTGAGTCAGCACGGAGACATTCCTGGAGCCGGAGCCACTGCCACTCTCTGAAGGAGTGGGCAGGTTGGGAGCGTTGAAGGTCTGTTGGTACCTGGTGTTGCCTTTGGAAAATGAGCTCTGAACCCCAACAAACAGGCTGATGAAGTTATGTGTTTGCTTTGACGTGGGCTCCACCTTTGCTGGCAGATGTTCATTAGTGTTACTGAAGACCTGCTTGATGGGGGATGTGGGGAACAAGTCTGACGTCTTTCCTAAACTTCCCAGCACCATGATTTGCTGCTCAGCTGTTGTAACAACTAGAAAAATTATAATTCTTAGAAATTGTTAGTCATTTTTTTTTCTCTAAACAAATCCAGTATTTTTTTATCTTTTTTTTTTTTTTTAAAAAAACCCTTTTTTTTTTTTTTTTTTTTTTTTTTTTTTTTTTTTTTTGTGCAAAAGTAAATAAGATGAACTCAGTGTAAACATTTGCAAAGCCACGGTATTTGCTGGATGGTTAAAACATGTGAAGGGAAAACCCAGCAAACTGCTTAAGGAGAAAAATTTAATAGAATCCAGCACTCTCTGCAAAAATAATGAAAGGACCTTAGTAAAGAGTGATAAAATCCAGGATTACATACTCACCTAAAGCACCAGTTTGTAGTGAATGACCCAATCTTGAGAGCAGTGGAACTATTCAGTTCAGAAGCCTTTTCAAATGCCACATCACAGAAAGTAAACCCACATTTTTTTTAACGTAAAAAATAAAGAAACCACTTATTCTAAGGAGATCTGAAGTGTGTTGCAAAATGCAGAGAAGGTCCTTGTGATTTTGCTTAAAAAACATATTAATCTGAAAATGGAACTAGCCTTTATTAAACCGCAAGAAAGTATTCTGTTGTGGGTTGTATTAACTGTTTTCCACATGGAAAGGCTCGGCAAAATAGTGACATTGCTTAGAAAATCACAGCCAAAAAGAAGGTTTGGCGTAGGCATGACACCCCTTCCTCAAGCTGGAGACACCTCGGGACAGGAGGGGTCCTGTGGTGACAGAAATAATTTGAGTCCCAGACCTGTCCTGCCTTTGGGCTCCCTTTGTGACGGGTCACCTCGGTCTTCGTGGAAAAGGCCAAATGCTTCCCTGCTGTGAAGTTCTGGAGACACGGGAGGTTTTTGTCTCCCACACACAGACCTCTGTGGATCGTTTGCTGGGTGTCGCTTTGGAATCCTGGCAAGTCTTGTTAGCAGTAGTTACATTTAGTTTCCAACAGCTTTGATGACATGCTGTTGGCTTGACTGGGTGGCGGGACCCTGATCTGAATTCTCTATCTTGCACATTCTCTTTGGTTGCTGTTCTGTTTTACCCACTAATAAGTTTTCACAAACCTTAGGAATTATATCAAAGCGAGTATATAAATTAATTATGAGGCTTTTGGGAGAGCTGAAGGAGCGCATTGTATGGGCTCCAGAAGTGATTTCTTTTTCGTTTAGATGTTAGTGATTTCAACTTTTTATCTGCTGTCTTGGTATTCAGAGCTGTCGCTTGATATTAGCAAAAAAATGCTACACCAGACACAGGAAAAGATGCTCTAATTCAGGTTTGGTAACCGAATGTGACAGTTTAGTTGGAGCTGCCATGGCTGAAGGCATGACGTAATCCCAGCAGAATGTCTTTCTTCTGCTGTAAATAAACCTTCATTTCCTGTGGAGCACACACTGGGGCTCTGGGAAGTGAAGGTGGTTTTCCCAGAGTCTGAACTTTGAGAGGCTGGAAATACCAGTGACAAAATTACTAACAAGCTGATCCATTTGGCCTGGTGATTCTGTATTATAGAAAATTAAAAAAAAAAAGTGTATTTGTTTTCTTTCCATTTAGTGCGTTTTCTTCATGACGTCAAGAAAGTTGCTTTGGAAAATCTACATGAGTGGCTTTAGTTCATCTAGACAAGATCAAAATCTGACTGAAGTATTTAACTAGTTCTTCAAGTTAAAATTTAACTAAATAATTCTGTTGTGATTTAATTTCATACATGCACATTCTGGCTTTGTTGTGTGTGCCTTTTTAATACATTAAGTCATTATTATGAGATTGTAAAAAATTGTGTTTTAGAATTGTGCCAGAGTGACTTCAGCAACAGCTGTCTTTGCCCAGTAAATTATGTTAATTTACCTTAAAACTATGTAATTGCATATAGAGCAGCAGTATCAGAGATATGTAGGCCACACAACCACCTGCCCAGGCTGTGTGCTTCCCCTCTCAGTTTTCTGGGGTGATGTGTCTTTTTACAAGTCTTGGTGAACAAATGTTGTCATGCTTGACATGCCTTGGTACCTGGGCAAAACATCCAGAGATCCCAGCTTCTGCAGTTGTATCAGTGGAAGGGCTTGCAAGAAATTAAAGTCCGTTTTCCTGTTTTCAATTTAAAAACATTACTGTTGCGGTCTTAATAAGAAGGATGGTTGTAAAAAAACCCACATTTTTTTATTTGTTGTGTTGCTCACTCCCTCCCTCCCCCCCTCCTTCTTCTCCTCCAAAAAGTTCCATGAGTGAGAAAGACACTGGAGTGATGGCCTTATCAACAGGTCTTATGTTGGCACCTGTGGCCACACCATATAATAAATATTGCATTATATATATATCAATACTGTGTTGTAACACAGTACCAGTGTGACATTTCCTAAGCGGTGCTGTGTGCCCGGGGATAATGGGAATGGAGACTTTGGGAGGATCTGAATCCCCTAAATCGCTTGCATTTTAGTAGTGAGATGCACACTCCAGGATTCAGCAGAACGTGATACCTGTTGGTGGTAGCTGTTCAGGGTCGTTCAGTCGCTGAGATCCGTAAA
This sequence comes from Scytalopus superciliaris, assembly GCA_013400415.1. Lineage (NCBI taxonomy): Eukaryota > Metazoa > Chordata > Aves > Passeriformes > Rhinocryptidae > Scytalopus > Scytalopus superciliaris. The sequence continues at coordinate 13,052 of VXBX01009373.1, forward strand.
AATGCAGTTTCCTTTGTGATAAAGCATTATTGACAAACACTACAGTGTCGTGTTTCTTGTTTGTGAGCTAATGTCATAAGCGTTTGAAAAGTACAGTCTGGGAAAAAAAAAAAAATCACAGTCTGGTCAGCTGTTAGTATTTTACTTTTAATGGCAAACTTCTAAATACTTCGTATTTCCAGCCTTGTGTATTTACCTGCCTTTGCTTCTCTTAAATTATTATTATATGTTATTGTCTTTTCAGCTCTAACTGTAAGTTCTGTTTCCTTCCCAACACTGTCTCACCCTCGTCGTCTCCAAACTCTCAAGACACACAAAAAGAGCCTTTTTCCCCTGCTTTGTTACAAAGAATGGTTATGATTTTCTGCTCTGGAAAAAGATGCACTCTCACACTTGTTTTTTTCCCCTCCCCCTTGCATGCAAAGGTTTTCTATGCCACAAATCTTGTCTGTTAGCCATTTTAATTATAAAGCAGCCACTGCTGGATTGATATTAATGCTGCAAATGTAGAGATCTATCTTGCTTCTTGAGATCAGGATGGGGTACTCCCCAAGAACAATATGGACTCACGCCGTGTGATCAGTGCATGATTTTGAGATCGAGTCCTTTGTAGAGATAACTAAGCAGCATTGAAGTTCATTGAGGTTTAGGAACTTGTGGTGCAGGAAAATACATTGTAGAGTCATGAAATGTTCGGTTGTGGATCATGACAATAATTATCTTCCCCCATACAGACCAGCATACAGTGAGGAGATGCTGCTTTCTTACCTTGTAGGAGTCAAGACTTTACTGAGATTACTTAAAAAATGTAATTGTATATAACATTTGTACTGGACTGGTACTCAACACCATGTTGCCAATGCAGAGTGCTAAAATTTGGTACTAACGTGATTATGAATGCCCCGATTTCAAAATTATCATTCTGGTTTACAGCAGAAATGAATTTGTTTCTGTGAATTTATATAAAATACAGGTGTTTTCCTGAATGTACAAGACAATAGATCTTTAATACGTAGTGGGTTTATTTCATTTTAGTTCAGCTTGTTAATGTTGTGTAATCTTTTTGCCCTGGTCTGCCAGAGACTAGTTCAGACAGCACTTAGATGTGCCTACTGGCATTTTAAATGAGGCACTCACTCCTGCTGTGTACAAGTTACTGAGGGCACATCCTCAGCACGGGGAACGCTGCTCAGATGCCTGGGAATGGGAAGATACACCCCTGGCCATAAATGGCTGCCCGTAACTGGGAGCATTCCACTTAATGGGTGCCTCTCTCAGGGTGGTCTGTGGCGGTGGCAGTGAAAACCAGTAATTTGAACTGGCTCAAGCATCTTTTGGTTTGAATTCTGGAGGATGACATAATGTCATACGCTACGTAAGATTTAAGTCTGCTCTCTGAAGAGGAAAACAATAAGGTGTAAGAACTCGTAGGGATCACGGGGTAGACGTTTTCCTGGGATAAGTGATCAACTAAGCTGTCTAATAGGGAAGAGAGGAAGATGTGGCTTGTAAGAGGCAGAAGACTTGTGCTGTAGGTCATGCTTGATAACATAAGCTCTGTGTCCATCTAGTGATTTTCGTAATGTGATCATTAGTGTTTCCATCTGTATTTTGTGTTCTTCCCCTATTTGATAGCTTGCCAGTGAAATTTCTTTCCCAGACAGCTGAACCTAGCTTGCAGACTGACAGGGCACAAGAAAAACACCTTCAAAGGAAAGCACATTATAAGGCTTAGAAATCACCAGAAAGCGTTAACGGCTCTGTTGGCTGTTACACAATGGGATGCAGGAATTGCAGTAATGTTCTTCTTCCATCTGGTGCCTGCAAACTTGCTGTTTTCGGAGTCATTCATTGCTGTGGCAAACTGTTCACTTATTCATTCTTGTGTAGTTGCCCGTTATTCTTTGGAAGAGACTTGGGTTGAAAGCGGCTCGGTTCTTTGTTACAGAAGTGCTCAGTGTCAAACATATTACAAGAAGATGTCAGTCCAAATGCAAATACCATCAAATTTCAAAGCCTCTCCGCATGTTGTATATATTTGGAATGTGCTGTGAAGGTGTAGTCCCAGGAGTGGGGATCTTGACTGACAATACTTAAAGGAAAATCATGCGACATCTGTGCCAAAATGTCTATCTTAGACTGAAATTTCAATTTCCGTTTTAAATTCCCTGGCTTATGTTAGCTAACATCTCAGCCTTAGTTTTCCTACTTTTCTCAGAATCTCTCTAGTTATTTTCTTTGTTGCATCTGGACTGGCTAATTTTCGGGACTGTGAGAGGACTGGAAGGTGTCACTCTGAGAGGGAGGAATGGTTTAATGAACTAAAGCAAGTGGAGACAGACAGGACACTTGTTTCTTACTGCCAGGGCACGAGATAAAGGAGTTAACACATGATTTCTGACACAAATCAGTTAAAAATGCCCAACTCTTGGCCCTCCCTGAACATCTGAAATATGATGTTTGTGCAGCAAGAGTCCTTGGTTTGTGGCAGGACAGGTTAGCCATCACCTGTCATACACTCTGTTATGCCAGAGTTTAAATTAATCTCTTCAGTCCTGCAGTAGCGAGCAGGTAAATTAACTTATTAATAGTTTTCCCTGAAAGTTCTATGGGAATTCCCGGCATCCTGCCTGTTTAAGTTGAATGCCATGTAAGAACATGAATTTATGTAAATCTTGTGTTGCTTTCAGAAAGCGTGAGCAACGGGGGTGAGTTGAGATGACCTTGGAAATGTTAATTTCAGCTTGTGGAAGCTTTTAGGTGCTGTACTGTGTCACTTTGTCCTTTCTGGGTTTTTTCCTTGAAGGATTTGGTGCTCCCCGTACTGATGTGGCTGTGTGATCTGTCAGTGTGTGTTCCATGCCCACCTGCTGCAGGTGCAGTGACTGAAATACCAACCACCAGGGCTGCTGTTAAGGAGTTTCAGTGTCAGGGGCTTTGAGGAGGAACGCTTAGCTCCTGTAGGCAGACGCATGGAAAAGCCAGTGGTTGTGTCTGTTTTTTGACTCATCTCCTTTGGAAATGCTCTGGAGCTCATTTAAGAGATTGTCTGTCACCACAGTTTACTCTTGAAGATGTTTGCCTTTTTTTTGTGCATTTGCATAAATAAAGGTCTGGCCTGCTTGTGTTTAGGCAGCAGCTATGGTCCAGATGTGTTCTGAGTAAATGGTCGTGGAGACCTTCAAACCCAGTTACTTCTTCACCAGCTAAGCTGAAATTTCATCCCCGAATCTAAATTAAGTGTCCAGCTTAAGCAAACTGAGTTCCCTCTTCCAGCTTCATTAGTGCTTCCACTTATGAATTCTTTGTTTTCCCCCCTATATGCTCGGTCAGATCCACGCTTTTGGGATGCTAGCACGTGACACTGATGGTTTTGGAAGTGAGGTGTGTCAGAAGAATTAGTTAAACGTTGTCATCTGGGCCATACGATTTTCAGCACTTCCTGGAGCTGAGCCAGGGTCTGAACTGGCCTGGCATTTGGCAGTGGTGGCTCCTTGGGCTCTTCAGCAGAGGCCTCTAAGTACAAGACCCTTTGGAAAACCAGGCCGTGTGGGTACTGAAGTAGAAGAGTACCAATCTGAACGAGAGTCTCTGTTTTTGAGGGTTTTGTCCAAGATTGAGAAGCCAAAAGTTAAGATTGTGTTGGGAAGTTAACGTGTGTTTGCGAGAACAGTGACGAGAGCAGGGAGGAGCTTCCTGTATGAAATCCTGACCCCAGGTAGGACACGTGGAATGTATTTGAACATCTCCTTTTTAGGCTGCTTGTCTTTCAGCCGTGTCACAGCGTGTGCTCTAAGGTATGTATAATGTGCATTTAACTAGCCCAGTCATTAAAGATATAAGTGCAGTTAAAGAAAAACTGAGGAGAGCATTGAATAAAAATTGTGATCCCATGGTCTGGTATTAACTACAAATGCTTAGCTTCTAGAAAAAAAAGGTAAAAAATTTCTACTGCATCCATTTAAATACAAATCTAAATGGTAGACACTCTCATGAGTCCCTAACTTGTTAAATGTTTTTACTTGCCGCCTGTTGTTAGATGCCAGTTAGAATTTCCAGTTCCCCAGGTTTTTTCCTGGCATTTTAGAAGGATAGAAACATTTTAATGTTAAATTTGCCATTTGAAATAAAAGACGTAGTTTTTGTGGAAACCATAACTGCACAGATTTGAATTCTAAGAAAAATGTTAAACATTGGGAAAGATGAGACTGGAAAAGGTCTGCTGTACGAGGAGTTAGCAAGACACAATGCTCTCCTTTGGGTTGTGTTAGAAAACCTGTTTTGATCTGTTTTCCTGTGATCTGTGTTTCTGTCTCTGCCCTTGCCCCTGCTCAGGAATTCTTCCATCAGTGGAGTCAGGTTAACCACATTTGAGCAAGGCAGAGGTTTTCAGAGATAATTAAGCTCCCGTAAGTTTTATGGAATTAAATGGCTGAGGGGAGGACAGGCCATGAAAGTTCCCTGCCTGAGGTATCTTGGTGTGTGCCAGAGACTGCACCTGAGAAAGACCTGGTAGGTGTCCCAGCTCAGGGAAAAGCCCTCCCTTGGACCTCACACTCAGTTGACCACAAGATGCAAACCTGAAGGGAAGAAAAACCATCCAGACAAAACATTTCAAAGTAATTCCAGGCAGTTCTGGGTGTGCAATATTTAGCAAGCAATTTAAAAATGTTCTGTTGTGAATTCGATGCAATACAAAAAAAACCAAACATGAGTTGGTTAAAGAACTGTGCCTGCATAAATAAAAGACTGTGTTTTTTGCTGTTTATGGTTTTCTTCCCCTCTTTCCTCCAGTACCTGTGCTTTGGGAAGACAGTGCATTTGATTAAATGTGAGCAAAGGCACCCTTACATTCCTGGCAGAATACACAAAGTGTTTGGATATTAAAACATTGCATTCTGTGGTGAAGCCCATCATACCTTTAGCTCATGCAACACCTGTCCCTGTGAACGGCAGATCTGAGTGTCTGTGGACAGTAAGAATACCTAGACAAGGTATCTTTTCACCACTGTTGACCAGTTCTGTGGTATTTGACTTTATTTATTGCTCCAGGTTTTTCACCTCTTCTTACCAGCAATACTGATTCTTCGTCTCTGCATGGAAAGAGAATTCTGCTGCCACAGTGGAGTGTCATTACAGAACTGTATTTCAAACCTGTCTCTAGAAATACCTCCAAAAATAACTAGACTTTACTGTCCTTTTTTTTAACTCTTCTTTCCGAAAACTGGTGAGATAACACCGTGGCAGAAATATTGGTAAAAAGGAAGAGGCAGACAAATAACACAAGCAGGGTGACTAGTGATGTCTTTCAGTTAATGTACTTCATTATCCTCAGATGAAATCCCTGTGGTAGTCTGGTACACTTATTTTTCTGGGACGTGTCCTCGCACTGTGTTATTTACCTGATCATTCCAGGTTGTGTACATTGATATTTTAAACTATTTCTGAGCATCCACTTTCACCTGTTGTGTTCCAAAGGCAGCCCTTGATCACAGATCTCCTCACTGTGTGTGTAAACACCTGTTGTAGGTGTTCAGCCCCTCTTGTTGCAGTCAGATCTGGGAATCTTGCTGTGACAAGTTGTTCCCTTGTGTGTGTGAAGTCCTTCATAAAGGACAGCACGCTTCAAAGATGTAAATAATACGTAATTAAAAAGCATAATCAGTTTTCTTTAGTGATTGAAGAACGTTTAATAGCCATGCATGAGTAATACAACAAAGTGCTTAAGCAAATCAAATCAAAATCAAGTGCCTCGAAATTTTTTAAATAGTAATTATTAAGAACTGAACACTTGACACTTTGAGCTGAACTTATTAATAATACGTAGTCAGGGAGTGAATAGATGAATAGAAAGAAGTGTGAAGAGTAGGAGGGAAGTGAGCTGATGCAACACTTTGGTAAAGAAAGGGATGAGCCCATTCTAGTAATTTAGAGACTTTTTTTAGACTGGTTTAGAATGCCAGGAGTGAGACGACAAGTAGTTTCATGTTCAGGAGAGCAGAATGATGGGTTTTCCCTGCCTTTTTTTTTTTTTTTTTCCCCCTCCTGTCCATTTTTTGACTCTTAAAATTTCCCCTACCAGTATCAAAGAACAGGTATTAAAAAATTTCTCACCTCTGACTGGAGAGTAGATACAGTTCTATTCAGCTGGTGCTAGAATAAAATATTTATTCTCAAATAATAAAAAGAATACAGAAAGTCTCTTCAACACATCTCTCAGAAACAGAGCAGGAAAAATATTTGTTGTGGAACTAGAAATCAGTTCTGGGGAACTGACAACTTTTTAGGTTAAAAGAAGAGTTGAAACAAGAAGTGCCACTAGTAGGTTTTGAAGGAAGACTTGCGGAATTATTTTCCCCCGCTAGTCCATTGCAAGTGGCTTGTTGATAACTGTGGCATTATTAAATTTAAGTGCTATTCTGGTATTAATTCTAAAAATGGTAAGAGTCTTCTGTGTGTAACAGTTGATGGATTTCTCTCAGCAGTTGTGTTTCTTAAGGAGCAAAACCTGAAACTCCTTCAGGTTTGATTTTAGCACGTGGGAAGAACTACAGAATAGCTGGCCTTAGAAAGCAGGCATGAGTGGATGAATCATTAATTGATTTTATTTAAAAGAAATTGGTGGGCAACTTACGTGTTTATTTTTCTTAATTTCCAAAGGTCAGATTTTGATTTCTGAGAGATACTTAATGGTTTTGGCTGAATGTGTCTGAAAACCGGCAATTGCAGCAAGGTCATTAGGCAAGTAAGGCAACATTTAGGGATAGAGAAAAAGTGTAGCCTGTGCTCTTCAGTTATGAGGATTTCCAAAAAGGCAGCCTGCTTTTTAATCTTGAAAATAGGTCTGAAAAGATGCTGAGACAAATGTCAGAAGGTTCTCTAACCCTGCATATAAAAATATTAGAGGAGCAGAAGCAAGCCCAGGGAAAAGATAGCAGACAAAACTGTATTTTATTCTCTTCACGAGGTAAAGGGAAATAAATTCCTATTTTCAGTAAAGATGATTTCAAAGAAGGCAGGACGGCTAATGAGGGTGGGGGTGTATGTAGACAGTAATTGCTTCCATCAAGGGGGAAGCAAATTCTAGAGGAGATCGTGAAGTAGAGAGAAAGGGAGAACTTCTACCCTAGAATTTATGTCAGTATCAGTTTTCTTTCTTTCTTTCTTTCTTTCTTTCTTTCTTTCTTTTCTTTCCTTTCTTTCCTTTTTCCCTTTTTTTCCTTTCTTTCTCTTTCTTTCCTTTTCTTTTCTTTTCTCTTTCTTTTCTCTTTCTTTTTTCTCTTTCTCTCTTTTTCTTTTTTCTTGTTCCTTCTCTCTTTTTCTTTCTTTCTCTCTTGCTTTCTTTCTCTCTTTCTTTCCTTCATTCCTCCTTTTTTTTTCCTTCTTCCTTCGTTCCTTTTTTTTTCTTCCTTCCTTCTTTCTTTCCTTTCTTTCAAAAGGCAGAAAGCTATAGGTTGATCAGCCTGGCATCAGTGGTATTCAAGGTTTTGAAGAAATTCTTAAAGAAGAAATAAGTAAAGGTTGAAAATGGAAATAGGGTGGAATGCAGGATGATGTTATGGGAGGTGTAGTGGATTCAGCCACTGCCTGTCATTTGGCAAAATAGTTGATTTGTTGGACGAAGAAAATGCAGTACTTCTAATCCATGTAGAATTCAGTAAAACTTCTGTTGCCAATAGCACACGGGAAAACAAAGCTGTGGATTGATACTGCAAAAAATCACCCTTGGACAAACCTTATATACTTCAAGTAGTAATTGTAGCGCAGGGAGTGGGAGAGGGTTAATTAAATTTGCTCATGGCAAAGTATCTGGAGGCACTGTCAATACAGCAGAAGGCAAGAAATTCCTGTGGAGAGAACCAGAGGACCTTGAGGACTGGCACAGCAGAAACAGGATGAGATTTAGTGGTGCAGAGTATAAGGTCATGTACTTGGGGAGTAAGGGTAAGGCAATTCTGTTTCTGGAGCTCGTGGCTCGTTAGTTGGAAGCGACTGAGAGGAGAAATAAATGGATGTTTGAGTTGATCATAGGGTTATTGTGAACTGCTTGTGGGCATGAATGAAATAAAGGCAGGTTTAGGTTCTGTCCGGGTGTTGCTCTCAGCTGAAATGGGTATTGCATAACAAGGATGTTGTGGCCTCACTGGGCATGCTGTATGTTTAATTTCAGCTATTCCCACTCAAAAAAAGGGAATTAGAAAAATCAGTAGATTATGGTGACTGGGAAATGTCTACCTTAGGAGAAAGGACCAGAAGAATTCATCTTTTTTAGCCTAGGACAAAAAAAGAAATCCTGAATGAAAATATGACTTATCTCTCTTAATACATTTGGGGGGAAAAAAAAATATGTTTGAAATGCCAGGGAATGAAAAAAATCTACTTAAGTAAAATGTTGGCACTGGAATTTACAGTTATGAACTCTGTAAGTTATAAACTTACACTAGAACCACAGCAGTGAGATGCTGAAATAGCTTTCCAAAAGGAGCAATAGTGTCCTGAAGTCAGTTGGGTATCCAGATGAAGCCATATAAATTTAGTAAAAGGCATTATATGGTGTTGGATACCTGCAGTAATGAGATACTGAACTTAGTACCCAGGGAAATCCCTGGGCCTCCCATTTCGTAGATCATTGTTCATTCTGTGTTATCCATGACTGTGGTGAAAGGAGTGTGTTTGGAGTTAATGCCTTTGTTTATATGTAAAATCAGATTTTGCAAGGCTGCTTGGAGGGCAGGGAAACTGGAGCAGAGGTTGCACAAGAACGAATGTTTTCCCTTGTGAAACAGGACCCTCATCTCTACGTATCTCTGCGAGAGGGATTTTCACTTCTGGCCCAGATAAGGAGTCCTGGAAGGCTGGGATCTGATTGGGAGGAAGTGTGAGCCTCGAAATACCTCAGATTTTACTCTTTTAAAACTTGTCTCCCACGTTCTGTTTTCATGTGAACTTTGCTGGAATCTTCTCCTTCTTTTATGTCCTGATGGGTTAAAGAGGCAGGATGCTACCAAGCTAGTTATTTGTTTCACCTTTATACCCAAGCTCTGCCTTGAAGCAGAGAGAACACTCTGGTGGTTAAAAACAAAATTTTTAATAACACACAGTTCTAGATTGTTCACAGCTTTAGGTTTTTACCTTTTTCCCGGTAATCTCGTTTCCAGCTTTGTTACCAAGAACATGGTGTTTTCCTTTCCTAGGCGAAACTTGTTTTCATTTGTAAGTCATCTGGTGTTGAAAACGAGCAGAACTGACAGACAGGCTTCTCCGAGGAGGATGTATTTTAGGGAAGCAGCAGGGATGTAGAACCTGAGCAAAGGGTGGGATTTCCTGGAGCTGCAGGAGTCCTGCCAGCTGGAGGGATCCATGTGCACCTGGTGTCAGCTGCTGGCTGGCAGGAAAACACCCTGGCAGCATCCCTGCAGTTCTTAGCTGAGGTTTACACTGAAGGGGGGGGGAAAAAAAGAAGCTAATCCTGATGATAGAATTATAGTTTTATATGAGAAAATCTAATATTAATGTGCTCTTTTTTAGGTTAATTTTGTCTGAGTGACTCAGACAGTTCCCAGTTGTGATTGGCAATCAATAGCAATAATATGAACACTGTCATGTTTCTTCATGGAAATGACAGGGCTCAGAGCAGACAGTGTAATTGTTTGCTTCTCTGCACAGGTAGAGACGTGATTGCACTGCTTTTTTTCCTAAAGAACAAGTTCATGGGGGCTGAGGAAATTACTGTGTGAAGGATCAGAGACAAGGACCTGCGTAAGAGTAGGGAAGTGTGAATATAAAACAGAATGGGCATTGAAAAAGTCACACTAAACATTTACAGCTCAACAGAGTCAAACCTTGTAGCTTAAAACCCAAATAAAATCTCTAATAACTTTTTTTAGCTTCCCAACATGACATACTCTTTTTCATGTTTTCTTGGAGCTGATCTCCATAACAGAGAATTAAATTTCACTGTTTTCTTTCTATTTTTTGGTTATAAAAGTTACAGATTTCTTTCTAGCATCTGGTGTTTTTTCTTTGAACGTTCCAAATTTATCTCGGTTCTATGCGTGTTACTTAATACCTGCAATTCCTTCAGTGCCCGTGTGATTGAGAGATAAACCAGAAAAAGTTAGTTATTTTCAGAGCACCTGATGTGAAAGGGATGAAGGCCACAGAAATTCTGTTGAATCCAGGCAAAATGGAATGAAGCAAACACACTGTAGCTGGTCAGTCTGTTTGGGAAAGTTGATCCCAACCCTGTTTTACACACGCAGCATCACTCATAATTTTAAGGAAATATGTGTATTTTTGATTTTGTAACAAAAGCCATGTTTCTTTTTTCCTTCCCATATTCGTTTTCCCTCCAAAGGGAAGAAATACACACTTTTTGGTGTTGCCAGCTTCAAGTGTTACTGCATTTTGTTCCTCAAGGTTGCTGAAAATGAAGTTTCAATTCTTGCTGTCGTAGGAGTACCCAGGCTTTTGAGAGCACATTGCCTAATAGCTCACAGAGCTATCTGGCCGCGGTTTTGTTTTTAAACTTAGGTATTTGGAACAGAGAGTTGTTATTCTTCAAAAAGTTTGTTTGTTAGATTGTTTCAAAGCACAGTTCTTTACTGATGACAAAGCTGTGGAGGTCCCAGGGTGTGTTACAAGGTTGTCTGAGGCATGGCTGTGTTAATACTGTCCTGTGATTAAAGATTTTCCTGACCAGTGATGAACCACCGAACGTGGTTTCTGCCATTTTCAATTCTGAAAATAAACATTTACTAAGAGGACCTTCTAAACAGATCGGCATTTTACCACTAAACAGCTGCAGCCTGATAATATTTGATCTTCATTTCGGAACGTTTGGGTTTGAAAACAAAGATGTCTAAAGCATGAGTTGTGTACTTCACTGCCGTCCTTTGTTTTAAAGGTTGCTAATGTTCATCAACAGAACTGGTCTTGAAGTTCTTTTGCTAAAGTAGTGAGCTGTAAGGTTGCTAATTATTGTTGTAAATGTTTGGAAATACTCAGCATTTTGGCAGTTACCAGAATAACTAAATTTTACTCTGTTCTGTTGTGAATTTTCCCTGTAAGTTCCATCAAAGCCCTTTACTTTTCTGTCTCAGTTTTCACAGTGTGGCTCGTGTTTGTGTGGGGGTTGAATAAACAGAACACAATGACTTTGTAAAAGTAATCCTGATGCAGAATATGCAGCTAGCTCTGTAATGTCACTTTGTATTGGAAAACCATCTGAAAATACTCAATAAAACCACTAAGGCAAGAACTTTACCTTGAATTAATCCATCATTGCATTGTAATGTTTAGTTTCCTTTCAGCCAGTCCCATGTTGAACAACAAATAGATCTGTTCAGGTCCTTGTCTTTCCCTGTTGTATCTTGATCCTCCTGGGCTTATTGCTGAAGATTTTTCCTAGTTCTTTTTAAGGATGGAACTGTAGAATAAGCAAATGTGGAGCAGCTAAAAAAAACACCTCATGAGACTGTTTGTGAGGTTCAAAAACACCAGGACAGAGCTGTTTGATATTCATGTTACAGGGGGTCAACCTACACTTGAAAGTTAGAACAGACTTCATTCCACAACAGAGCAATATACAACCAGTATTAGGCCACTGCTCTGCATTCCTTTTCCATCTTAAAATTGGGCAACAATGAAAACAAGAAAAATGGAATTAAATTTATGCGTAACTTAATTTTACATGTTTTATTGTATCAATATGAAGTAAATTGATTTTCTTTGAGTATTAATTGCCTTTATTTTTCTTTCTTTTTTTTTTTTTTTTTTTTCCCCCCCCCCCCTGACACCGTTTNNTTTTTTTTCTTTGCTCCCCCCCCCCCCCGAATTAGGATTGCAGTAATTTCAAACCCTTCTCTTCTGCCTAGTGCTGCATTGGATGCTGTGGTAGGGGTGAAGGTGTTAAGAGAGTTTCTTCTACAAACTCAGATTTTCTTCAATAATTCGGTGTTCTAATTAGTCAAATTGAGTAGTTAACCTAGGATCAGCCTGATCCTGCTGAAGATGTGACAACACATGAAGCTTTTCTGGAAGTTTTTTGGTTTTTTAGCAGCCAGGTCAACAATCTGCTGCCTTGCCCAGCAGAGCTGTGTTCTTCAGATCTTCTCCCACTAATGCCCTAATGGTTCCCACCAGGATTACCAGCCTGGATGTGCAGCTGATTCCGAGTGAAGGTTTCTGTCGTGCGGAAAGTGTTCACATTTAACTTCTGTGCTGTTTAAAGAAAGGGGGGCAAACACTGTGTTTCTGTGTAGAATGGAAATGGCAGCCTGGCCGAATCCCAGCAGTGTGACTTGTCTTTGCTGTGTGCAAGCCCTGGCTGAGGCGATGAGGTCTGTGAGGTGTGTGGGGTTCCTGGTGGCAGGGCAGGGCGAGGGGTGTCTGTCTGGGGTGTGACAGGGGGCAGAGCAGGGCTGGGGCCAGCCCTGGGTAATCAGGGTGTGCCACACACACCTACTGCCTGTCTGGGGTCCATCTCCTGCCCCACTGGCGGTGCTTCCCAGCTCGGTGTCACCAGCACAGTTTGCCAACAGCCTCTTGCTTTTGTGCTCGGGTTGTTCAGGAGTGTTGTAACCAAGATTCCCGTGCAGTCCAGTTTCGGAGGCGCTTCACTGTCTCCCTGTTAATAAATCTCCTTTTAGCACACCCCGTTATTCTCTCCCCCATTCCACTTCCTTGCACATTACATTCTGAACATGATCCCCATCTCTTTCAGTTTGAAGGACTGCTTCCCGTTTGGCCCAGCATCAAGGATTTCACTCTGTCCAGCCCGGCTGAATCTCCCGCGTTTCCCTGTCCATGATTCGATTATCTTACTGGGGCAGGATATCAGATTCCTTTGCCTTGCCCATTCTTTGGCAAACCAATGCTAAGTTTTAATCTAGTTTCTGCATACCTCTGTATGTTTAATTATTCTTCCCCTCAATAATGGTTCTGGTCCCTCTTGCCATTTGCAAGTGCAAATCCAGCTTGAATCCTCGGCAGTTCTTACCTCTTCAGACATTGTTTTGCTTGCCATTCCTCTTTTCTATTCTCTGTAGGGTTTTCTTTGCACATTCTTGGTATCCTTTGAGGTGGTTGTTCACTCAGATCTGTAGCTTTATTGTACTTTTTTTTTCCCCCCAGTGGTTAAGATGTAAATTTTAGGCAGTTTTTGGATCTCCGATTTGAATACATTCAGCCTTTTCCAAATTCCTTCGTCATTTTAATTTTTCCGCCTGAACTGATTATCTCCCTTAATTTCTCAGCTATTGTGATCTTCAAACATAGATTCAGGAAGGCTTACCATGGGCAGTTTCTCCTGACAATAGTCAGTAGAGTAGGACCCATGAAATACCTGCTCCGTGCTCTCCTGGGTGTCGCAGGCCAGGGCACGTTTCTCTGTCCGTCACACAAAGACCTGTTGTGAAATACTACCCCCCACTTCTTTAACTTGTAAAATTCCAGCCCGATCCTCGAAAGCAGAGCACACTGATTTTCTGTCCAAGGCATTAAAATTTCAGTGATCTCTGCCAGCCTGGGATTCCCACCTGATTTGGTGTCTTGCAGTGGGTTGTTTTTGAGAGCTTGAGCAAGACCCAACAGTCAGATAACCTTAATATCATGTATCTTTCTGTATTTGTACTTGTATGGAGCTGAAATCCTTGAGTCTGATTTATTTTACGTAAGCAGCTATCCTGTAATCATCTTGAAACTTCGTTAATCCACATAAAAATATCTTTGTTTGTTAATTCAGTGGGGTTTTGGTGAAGAAATAATTCAGGTGTCTCGTCTAAGAAAAAGTGGGTCTTGCCAGTATTAGAAACACGGTTTCCTGCAGTTATCTATTAAATTTTTTAAAAAAAATATTTATATTTTACTGTTTCTTCACCTACGCTGTCTGGGTAATAGGCAAACCTCTCACAACACTTTTCCCCTGATTTCTTGTTTCAAAACACCAGCTGTGGTAGCGATGACTGTGATCATAACTGGCCACGGTGTCTTTTTGTTGAGAGAGGCCAGTTTTGTGTGAACGCCTGTCAGCAATGAAACACCCTGGTTCAAAGCCGGACTTGATGGTCTTAAAAGTCTTTTCCAGCCTATGCTTCTGTGACCCTGCAAATCCAAAGAGGAGTCCTCTGGGAAAGAAGTCTGCTGTAAAACAAGTTCCAGACTCAGCGAAGTCACAAACTCAGAGGTCTTCCTCTACCTGAGACATCACGCAGTAGGGAACTCAGCAGTTATTGTTTGGAATATCATATGGACACCAGGCCCTCGTTCTAAAACTGTTCCTTCAGGGATCGCAGTTGAGTTGCAGAAATCTATAAAGCGAAGTTAAGGGGGAAAAAAAAAAATCAATTAAATCATGTCTTTGATTTTGGTGCACCGCTACCATTCGTAGCTTCTGCCTTATGAATAAAGATGCTGCATGGGATGTTAAAAATATATTAATGTATTTTTAGTTGCTTTTTCTTCTCCAGCTTCCTTTGTTTTGCACGTGGCTGAAGTTTGATATTTAGGAGAGCATGGTCTTGGTGGCCTCTGGATTGATTCCTGTACATAACCAGAGACAATTTAAATAGTAAATGCCTTGCTGTGGGACCCTGTTTGGGGTACAGGCAGCAGCATGCAGTGCAATAAAAGGTTCTTTCAGCAAATGTTTAGGAAAATACTTTCCAAGAGATCTGCACATGATTAGAATTACTGAGTGCTCTCCTCTTCGGCTTCCTGTTTTGGAATTAAATGCCTTCGGGACACTTGGAATATCTCGGTTTTGAAAAGCAAGAGCAATTTAACCAATTACATACTTCAGCGTCCCAGCTACGATTTCAGTTAGTTGTGAATGGGGACGGATATATGAAATAGCCCCTGAGATACCTCAATCAAGCCGAAGGAACAAATTAACTCCAGTTGCCGTGGAGCAGCTTTTGAGGGAAATGAGAGCAGATAAAGTGTCGCAAGTCAGAGCGAATTTCTGGCTCTTCCCCTGCACATGTACACAATTATGAGCTCTTCCCTTGCGCCTTGTTTCCCGTCCTCTGGGATACCGAGTTTGAACATTTTTTTAGGGAGCAATTTGCTAATTGCTTGAAGTGTCTTACACAGGTTATTTAAAAGTTTGAAGGAAGAATTAGGTATGGTTATTGAGCGGTTTTATACAGAACGGTCTCCTCAGGTCTTCTACCTGGTACTGAGCAAGTCAGCTAGAAGAATAATTCCCTGAAATAAGATAAACTGCTTTATCTAGCAGCTCAGCCATTATGTGGACTTTGCATATGTGTGAAATCTCTGTAGCAACACTGTACATGAGCTTGGCCAGGTGTAGTTATGTACAATTGTACCATTTCTTGGTGGGTTTCAACCTTCTGCCGCAGTGATGTTGTCTGTCTGTTGTATTTGCGTGGTGTTTTCCACCACACACAGCAGTGGGAGTTCTTGGGTATTCCTAATTCTGTTCTGGGCTTTCTGGTCAAATAAAACAGAGTTTAAAATGAAGATGGAGACTGTTAGAAGGTTCATTCCAGACAAAAACATTGTCAATAATTCATGCAGATTTTCTACTTGGCTTTAAAGAATTCGCAAAGCAAATTCCAAATGGTTAAATTTGCCTTGAGATCTTTTATGTACCACACTCCTGGAAATTAACAATACCATGTGATGCACCATGGCAGTTTTCATTCGAGATCACATTAATAAAGGAAGTAATTCAGTACTTTGTCTCCAGCCACTGTGAATCTCTCCAACGTACTTTTGGTCTGTTTGTGATCAGTGACATTTGATAGCATTATAGTTCTCAATACTGAGAATATTCTTACAGAGTATTTTGTTTGAAAATTACCTGAAGGGCTTTTGACCTGCACCAGTCCGAGTTCAGAGCTTTGCATTCCCTTTGTAACAGTGATTAGAGGGTAGAACGTGAGTGCATCTGTAATGCATCATACATGGATAAAATAAACAGTTTTTCAGAGTGGGCAAAAGCTGAAATTATTTGACTTGGTAGGGTCTGCCCCTGTCCCATTTGAAATGTATATTTATTATACTTAGGTATTCCCCAAAAGAAAAAATCACTGGATCCTAATGTGCTACCATTTTTTATTTTAGTGTAGGAACACATTCAGACTTTTTTTTTTTTTTGAGTTTTTTAGGAGTAATTTCACAACTATTTTGAATAAATTTGTAATTATTTTGAGTGATAGCTAGAAGTTCTGAATTCAGGTTATTTTGAATTTGAAATAGATCATTATAATTTAGTTTCATCTTTCTGTTTTCTTAATAAGGGAGTAACATATGTGCTTTAGCCTTAACATATAGTTAATATAATTGGATCTCTCATAGCCAAATAAGCCCGTTGTAATTAAGCCACATTGTTTATGATTACTGCTCCTAATTGTTGTGCTTATGGTATATAGTCTATGGACAAGCTTAGATTGGCATCTCAGGTAACTCTCAAGCTGTATCGTTTTGACAGGCATTGACTTAATCAGATGCTGTTGCCCTTTTCGAAGTGGGCAGCATCCAGCTGCTGCATTCTTTACAGTGAGGGACTGTCCCAGTGTCCCAGCTGTTCCCTCACAGTGTCCTGGGTGGGCTCCAGTACAGACACCTCTCATTGCAACCCCAAATTCCGAATTTCTTGTTTCTACAACGCCAGATTTTGTGACGATTTGAGCATTTCTGTCTGCAACTTTTTCACTCAAATTACTGTTAAACACTGTCTGTCAGTCTTGGCATCGTTTTCGTACAGTTTCCCATCTGAGAAATTAATGAGGATTTGAGTTTGTCTTCTAAAAAGTAGAGGTTTTGTAGGCATTTGCTCCCCATTGAATTAAGCCTGGCCAAAACTGGGTTGCTGCTGGGATTCTCAAGGCAGAAATAATAAGCTTTGTTCTGAAAAACTAAAGCTGACCTGAAATGCAGTTGAACTGCTACTGTTGTCTTATGGTGTATTGGTTTTTCTTTTCCTTTTTGTTTTTGTGTATTAGGAAGCACAGAGCCCAGTCCTGGAAGCACTTTGGTTGAAAAGAAGCAATAATCTTGTGGAATAGTACTTAACCTCAGAGTAGTAACTTACTTCAATTTGTACAAATGTAAGATAATGAAAAAATGGTGGGAAAATCCTTCAAAAGGAGGCTCAGGGGGGACCTTCTGGCTCTGCAAGTCCCTGCCAGGAGGGGGGAGCCGGGGAGGGTCGGGCTCTGCTCCCAGGGAACAGGGACAGGAGGGGAGGGAATGAACAGGACAGGTTCAGGTGGGACAGGAGGAGGAATTTGTGCCTGGCAAGGGTGGTGAGGCCTTGGAAGGGGCTGCCCAGGGAGGGTTGGAGTGCCCAGCCCTGGAGGTGCCCAAGGCAGGGCTGGCCGTGGCACTCAGAGCTCTGGGCTGGGGGACAAGGTGGGCATCGGGCACAGGGTGAGCTCCTGGGCTGGGGGGGCTTTACCAGCCTTAAATTCTGTGATTCTGACTGAAAGGCAGGTGGCAAAGAGGGGGTGGAGGTGCCGCCATCCCCAGTTGCTGCTTTCCTCGCCATACTGCCATGGAAAAAACTCCCTGAATTCCTAATTCCACGGAGTAGCATTGGCAGAGAATATTGTGGAAGTCGTTGAATCCCTACAGCTTACAGACGAGGCTGCTGTGACCCTCTGCAAGGTGTGTGTCCATGGTTTCAGATGGACCTTCTTTTTGGGAATTTCAGGTGGTCCAGGCTATTCCATCCGTCCCTCTTGCTCCTTATCTTTCCTTGCCTCGTTTCCCAGCTTTGCTCTGGAAACCAGAAGAGGTTTCCTGATGTGCCTTGGTGCTTCAGCCCTGTTCAAAATACTCCTATATAATCTCTACATTAAAAGAAGAGAAAATGTTCCTTCTGGGGGGAGGAGAGAAGCCACCAAATCCCACATTTTGTATGTGACAACCCGGGAAGAATGAAGAGTGATTTTGTAGCAATTCACAACCTTTATGTGAAGACAAAATCCACAACTGTTCTGTTTTCACGGTCCGCTGCTTCTTTTGCCTGGGAAGGCTTTGCTTTCACTTGTGATAGTGGTTTTGAGGCAATCAAAAGACAAATCTAATTTCCAGCTGTTAGAAATGATTGTTAATGCATGAGGAACTACTGCAGTTTTATGTGCCGTGTCTTTTTGGGGTGGAAGTCTTCGGTTTGGTGTTTCGGTATGCCTTGAATGGCAAAAGGTGGTGTGGATGTTCTATAGTTGTTCTAACAAGGACTGGTTGCTTTCAGTGTTATGGTCAGGGTGTTGAATTCAGTCGGAAGACTTCCCTTTGGAAACTGACAGATTTCAGGGATCAATTACCTGTTTATATTAACGCACCTCTGTTTTTTTCCACTGGGTACACAGTGGCTTTTCAAGGTAGCTGTGTCCTCCAAAAGAAGGCTCTTTGGACATGATATTTCAGGCACCACCAGATGATTTTAGGGCCACAGTCTTGAATATTGAGTATTCAAGCAGGTTCTTCGCTTGTCTGACTGAATTGGCAGAGGTCCAGGACAGTGGGGAGGGTTTTGTAGCTGCACACAGAAAAATAAATCCACAGGATAACTTTGTTATGCCTCAGACCAGTTTTGTTATCCTCGTGTTGTCTCATCTGTCACTAATGATGGCAGCACTGGGAAGCACCTGGAAGTTGCTGGGTTCCCCATGTATATTTCACATAAAAGAGTGTCCTGGTTTAAAGATAAACCGGTAGGAGAAACGAATCTAATTCACAAACAGATTATAAATCAGAACTGTAATTTAATAAAAAAAGAAAAAGATCACAATCAGTACAAGGGTACAGAGGAAGAAGTCCCTTTAACCCACAAAAAAAGGTGTGTGTCCCAGCAGCCTGGGGCACAAACAGAATAGTAATTGTCAACCCCTGTGCTGAGTACCACCTGGCCCTCCTAGGTAGAAAGTAAAAGGAAAGAAGAAACCTGTCAGTGAAGCGGATGGTCCCGGTCCAGTAGAGAGTGGCAGTTGCAGTCCTGCTGAAGCTCTGGTCCTCCTCTGGATCAGCCCAGAACCAGTCCCAAAACCCCAGTTTATATGTGCTTAGGCTCAGGTGGGAGTGCCCAGTACCTCCCCCAGGGCGGGGAGTTTCACAATGGGTGATTTACACTCTGACATATTTTTGGAATCCCTGATGGCCCCTGAGCAGATATGACCCCTCAGGCTGGGTGTGGAGGTGCTGATGGCTCTCCAGAGGGGCGTTATCACACTGAGTCACTGATGTGAAGGCAGGAAACCTTTCTTATCTTACAGGAGTTCCCAAACACCCAGCTTGTAGCCTGAGGAGTCGGGTGTGCCCCAGGCAGAGCTGCAAATGATCCATTGTTAGCAGTTCATGAGGGGACCAGGTGGAACTCTTTTTCCCATGGGGCAGGCAGTCTCTTTCCTGGTTCCATGGTTGAAAAAAAAAGAGACAGGAGGTGATCCCTCTGAGGCACAGGGTT
Organism: Scytalopus superciliaris; assembly: GCA_013400415.1. NCBI lineage: Eukaryota > Metazoa > Chordata > Aves > Passeriformes > Rhinocryptidae > Scytalopus > Scytalopus superciliaris. The sequence goes on from VXBX01009373.1 coordinate 32,487, forward strand.
GGTAGATGAAAGAAAAATTCCAAGATTTTAAATCCATAACAAAGAGCAATTTATCAACTTGTATAAAAACGATGCAACTGGTGGTGAAGTCTCTTGCACACCATTCATACTACACTTAAATTATTCAGGAGTATGTCCGCATTTTTATGGGCCACGTACACTGGGCTAATTTTCATTAGAACCCGTAAGTCTGAGCACAGTGTGAATATTTTGCAGAGACTGGGCCCGTGGGGGCTGCAGGCAGGAAAGTGGGGCAGGGTCTGGATGGCTGTGGAGAACACCCAGGAGCAGGAATAAAGGGTGCAGGTACCATCTCACCGCACAGACACACCCTCCGCACGGAACCGCTCCCGTTCCATCTGAACACTGCCCTGCTATTCTGCGTTCATGTTCGCCTCTCCCTGCTTGCCCAGGGAGAGTGTTGAGCAGGGAGGGGACCTGCTCCTGTTCCAGGGCAGCTCTTTGTCCCTGAGGAGAGCAGCAGCCATGCACTTGTTCTCTGAAACGAAGCGTGAGCGCGTTCCAAGCAGCGGAGTCAGATTTGCTTACTAATCTGGTCTGCATCTCCTTTTTCTCCTCCTCACACCGAAACCAGCAGTACCCGGGGCTGCGTCACCTCTTCCCAATCCCGCAGCAGCATCTCCCTGGAGCCTGGCCTGCAGCAGGAGTAATCAGGGGCATGGGAATGGGGAGAAGGTCAGCAGTGACTCGAGATCCGGGAGAAACGAGCTGTTCTTTCAACCACCTCTCTTAGCTCTTCCCCCCAAAAAAGGGTCTGCTGCTTCATTTCAGAGGGGCTTTGGAATGAGCAAGGAATTCTGGTTCAGCAGGTGAGGTGGAGATAGGGAAGTGTTTGGTGTCGGCTGAGAAAAATCCCCTTTTCATTAGGTAATTCTGCCACTTTCCCAGTTTACCCTGCCTGCCTTGCCTTTCCTTCCAGGTCTCCTTCAGCCACCCCTTCCTGCTGCTCCCCAGCACAGGAGGGTCCAGAGCCACCTCTCTCCTGCTGTCAAATTAACTTGTTACCAGGGGTTTCAAACTTGCCTTCCTCCTCAAGAGGAATAGAAATAGTACAAACACGTTATTTTGCCTTCAGAATGGCAACGTGGCATCGTTTCTTATCTGTTGATTTAAATAATTCAGCATTTTAAAAGGAACAAATTGACTTAATTTGTTCAGGGGATACTTAAAGGTTGAGGACAGTTTTATATCAATTAAAATCAGTGGTAATTCATTTGTGATGGAACTAATGTAATTAATTAGGAAGTCGCCACTTGTCTTTTTTTCCTAATACATACATTGCTTTTAAACATCTGCTCAATAGTTCATTATTAAATTATTTTACCTGAGAGCAATAGAGGAGCAGATGCTTCCTTATGACAACTTTAGGAAACAGCCAGTCAAGTCTTGGATTCACAATTTTAACTTGAAGCATGGCAAGCGTGCAAGCAAATTTGAACAGCAGAAACAAAAAACCAGAGTAAACTTCTTCATACCATTTTTAATGATTGCAATTTGGTTAAAAATGGGTTTTTTTGGTCAACGTTTTAATTTTTTTTAAAGGCTGATGTGTTTGTTTTGTCTTTACAGATTCTGGTAAAATTATGGATTTGTTCTGTGATGTGTATTAGTGTTTTGCAGCAGTTATGAAATCTCCCAAATTTAACATTGATTTCAGTATTGTCTTAATACAGTAACTAAAATAATTCATCAGTAGCTCAAAAAGAGTTAGAGCAACTATATAGAAGGAAAGGAGACTAGAACAATTATTCAAAGAAAAAAATTTAAATAGGCTATCATGACATATGTCGAAATGAAGTTGTGTGCCTTTGGTTTATTTTTTTAATAATTTGCACCTGGGTTTTATATTTACGGCTTTATCGGTGGTTGGTTAAATACTGAAAACCAAATCTTTTGGGCTGATAGAAAGCTCTCTGGGGCTCCCTGGCTCTATTCAGCCATGCATAGATTTTCAGATGTTCCAGAGATCACCTAAAATGACTGCAGTCATTTTATTCATCTCATCGGCCAGAGCGATACCATCAAAACTTTTAGGCTACGAATTGTACTTTCCCTGCAAAAATACTGTGTGTTGTACTTGCAGAGACTGTAAAGCACAGGATTGCACATCAGTGATGTGTCTTTTTAAGTAAGAAAACATGAAATTGCTGTTTACCGAGAGGAAAGGGGATTAGAGTGGCCCTAAGAAGGATTCAGCTGTCTGCCTTTGTATGCGGATCTAAAATAGTCCCAAATTAGCCATTTAACCCTTAGAACAGTGTATACAGACAGATATTTTTTTTTTTTTTCTAGAGCAATAATATTTATTAAATGAACAAGTAGTTTTGCCATTTCCAGGAGAAGCATCTTGAGGGCAGGGTAGGCTGGTGACTAAGCTATAGGCAAGGCCATGATATCTGATGAAACATTAATGCCTGAGAAGCAGCATGATGTTGATTCCAGGAGGCTGATCTGAGGGGGGTTTGTGAATTTTAATGTGGTTTCGGTCCTGGGTGCAGACTCTTTCTCTTCCCCAGCCCCACACATGTGAAAGCCAATCTGTAGCTGCATTTTTTTTGTTGTTGTTTGTTTTATTTTTCCTACAGGCTGCTTTTTTTTGCAGCTTTTGGGGCTGATTTTCGGCGTTTCCTTTGCTATTCTCACTGAAGCTCTGATCAATTTTAAAGGCAGTTCAGCATGCTGTAGAAAAGAAATGTATATTTTCCTCAAGACAGGTATTTTTTTAAGCTGTGTTTTGTATCTGAGAGGGGGGTATGGCTTGTGTGAGAAGGAGGAGAACTTACCTGCCTTGTTACACGTGTGCTGGGAGCTGGGCACAGCATACTTAGCCTTACCTGGCCCATGGAGTCAGGGACAGGAATCGTTGCTGTCCCTTCTGGTGTGTTGCCTTTGGTATCTCCTCCCATGCAGCTTTTAAAACTGGGTTAACACAGAGAGCACTTTTTTTTGATGTTCCCTTTCAGAGCTCTAGGTGCCTGTTTCCTGGTAAGCTAAAATCGACCATTCCTGCAGCCACGTAGAATTTCCCAGGAAACTTCTGTTCCGGGACCATCTGTGAGCTCCTCATTTAATGTCCAAAAATGTACATAGAGTTCCTTGGTCTTCCAAGGCTTCCCAAGGTCTGGGCTTTCCGTTTGTGAACTTCTATCCACGTGCCTCAGCTGCATCTGGTTCTCTAATGCTCTAAATTTGGGAAAGTCACCCAGAGAAAAACCTGAAAATATTTTGGGTGTCATTACTGTTCTAGTTTATCAGCTTTTATATTTCTTCATAGATCGATCCATCGCTGAGTTGAGTGAGGATGTGAGATAAAAATGCAAAACAGCTTTAAACTTCTCGTGTGTTAAACCAGCACAGTGTTCGGAGGATGCTGGTTCTTCTTTTCTGTTCAGTCTTCATATTTTTAATTTTGCTTGGACGAGACCATGAGCCAATATTCAGAGCTGCTTGGCAACAGCCAAGCTGTGAAATGCACACCCAACCTGTGGGGCATTATGGTTGCTTAGTTCATGCATGTAAAGATGGGGGTTTGAGCACTGAACAAGTCCACACCCATAGTGTCTTCTTGGAAAGTTTGTTCTAGCGTTTAGTCTTAATGGCATTATTAATTTAATGGTTCCATTTTCTGAGACGTTGAGTAATGACAGTTTTTAGAAAAGTCCAAACAACTGGGTGCTTAGCACTGCTTGAATATTAATTTGAAATGTTATGAAATCTGTGCTGCAGCTGGGGTGTATCTCAGTGCAGTTAGTTCCATCTCTTATGGTTTAGTTCAAGTCTACTATAAACTTCACTACTTTACACTGGAAATACACATTAACAGGTTAAAAAAAAAAGAGGGGAAAAAAAATAATCTCAGTTTTAGAAGCATTATTAGCTGAAACAACCCCTGGCAAAAAGCCCTTAAAGCAAGTAGATCAGAGAATTTTGGGTGGATACGTTTGATTTGTGTTTTGGCAAGCAGAACCAGATTATTTAAGGATACACTTCTAAAACGGTCTGTACTAAATGTAGTGAGGAGAGGTGCAGCTGTAGTAACTTCACTGTGCCAGTTGCTGTGTGTCACCTGGAAGGTGGGGGGAGACCCTTGGAGAGGGGAGATTTCCTGGACCCTCAGTGATTAATTCGTCTGTCAGTGCCCTTGTACCTGGCCAGTCTGTGCGTGTCCCACAGGGGGACCCTCCTCCAAACAGATTCACTGGGTTGGGGGGTGATTTGACTGCCCTTTCCAGGGGGGCTGATCAACCAGCGTGGAAACCCCTCAGCAGGTCTTCCCCCAAGGTCTACCCACAGCCACTGCCCACCCATGAGGGACTCACTCGAACAGCTCATGGAAGAGCCCTCGTTATGGGTACGGATTGTGACACGATAACAAGGTTTGAGGGTTGTCAGTGATTGTGTCTGACTGCAGAACCATGTTTGAAGCAACCTACTGATACTGCAGAGCAAGCACAAGCTCTAACCCCAATAACAGCACTTACTGTGCACAGGGTATGTCTCTTACCCAACACGCCCCTATAGGGTGGAAGATGGGTTCAGCCCTCAGCTGATGCCAGCAGTCCTGGTGGAGTCTTCCTCAATTTCCCCCCTGTTCCCAACTTACTCTCTTTAGGTTTAGGTGGAGCTCGAGTGACTTCAGTCATTAATACTTTTATCTCTGATTGATGTGAAATTCTCTCGCTTAGTGGGGGTGGTGGGACCTTGGCATGTGAGGATTTGACACAGAGCTGTTGGCTCAGCTGCAGAAACATCTCCACCCCTCTCCCCTGCCTGACAGTGCTGCAGAGCCTGATGAGTTACCAATACCCACATGCCCCTCTCCCTGCAGGGATTTCTGTGGAGCAAGACTGTGGTGTCTCCACTCCACCCTCCATTCCATCCCCAGTAGCAGGGGCTTGCTATTGTACAGGGAACCCTTCTGGGGCATGTCAGCTGCACCTCCCATGTTCCATCGGGGGAAAGCTGCATTTTACCCTCTAATCCTGGTCTCCTCTAACTTCCAACCCCCAGCCATCTTCCCACACTGTGCCATGAAGGTTTCAGAGGGCTTTTGTACAGCTCAGGAAGAGCTCGGTTCTGGAAATGCTTGCAGCTCACAGTTTGTGGAAATCAGTGTGTGAGATGTCACTACAGGTTTTGGACTTCAGTGGGTTTCTTGCTAGCCTTGAAAAACCCCTTTGGGAATTTACGTGAGCAGTGCTGTGAAAGGGTGGGGGGCATGCTATTATTTCTGTTCTGTGCGTTTACTGAATTTGCGACGGTTTCTCTTGATGCAGATGCAAAAGTTGCCCTATTATCCTGGTCGTGTTTGTTGTTGTAGGAGTCCTTGGATGATTCTCAAGTAGCTGGAGTTTGTGCAGCGGAAGAAGTGATTCGCTATGAGTACCACGTCTTGTACTCCAGCAGCTACCAAGTGCCTGTGCTTTACTTCAGAGCATGCTTTTTAGGTAAGGCCAATCGTGTATTAAGTGCGTGGGATGCAGTAGATGTTAAAAACACGTATTTTGGGGTTAAATGGAGGAAGAGATGTGTAACAAGAAAGTAAGAGATGAGTCTGCTCACCAGTAAATTGCGTAACACTCCCAACACAGAGAGTAGATGATATCATCTCAGCCTGAGGGAGGCTGAACTTTGGCTCCTGGCATCTCGCCTGTGCTTGACTAAAACTGCCCGTCATTTTCCTTGTTCTTTTTCCTGAAATGACTGCAAAAACTCAATGTTTGGGCCGCGCAATAAGTGGACATGATCACAGAGCTTGTGTGTTTCTTTGGAGCCTGAATTTGAGCCACAAGGCTGGGGTCTAAATGGGTCTTTAAAAATGTATGCAGTTTCCTGTTTAAATTTGCTGCTTAAGGGAAAACAAAACAATACCAATATGGTATTGAGTTTTTGTGTTTAAACTGGCTCTGGAAACACTAACTGATTGTCTTTCCTCCCCGAAAATGTACATCTTGTCACCCGAGGCCTCTGCTGGTGTCACTTATTTAATGAGCAAACGCAGTGACCACACTGCAGCACTGGCTGTGCTCTGTTCCTCACACCCAAGGTCTGTGCTCAGGCACTGGCACAGCTGCCCAGGGCAGTGGTGGAGTCACCATCCCTGGCAGTGTTCAAAAAACGTGTGGATGTGGCACTGGGGACATGGTTCAGTGCTGAACATGGCTGTGCTGGCTTAAGGCTTGGACTCAGTGATTTTAGAGGTCTTTTCGACCTAAATGGTTCTATGATCAGCATCTTTTGTGTTTTGAATAATATCTTAACTTTATCTAGATAAAGATGTCTGAATGTTGCCAGTGATATCTTTTCCTTTTTAATTAAAAAGTAGCTTAAGCTGCTTTGAATGTGTTTGGTAGATTTAATCACTCTCTGCCTTATATTGTTTAATGGTTTCTAATTTTGCAGTGTTAGCGTTTTGAAAGGCACTTCACATTCAAAATTGGAGAACAAATTCTCATGGACTCCCTGGTGGAAAGATTTTAGTCTGAGGTGCAGTTTCAGGAATGGATAATTTGGGGTAAATTTTCAGACTGGGATGTGGGGAATTGGGGACACTGCTCTGCCTTTACCACCAACAGAACTCATTTGCACACATCCTGCTGCAAATTTATTTCTAGCTTTATTACAGGGTTTTACAAACGTGCAATGCTTTGCCTTTAAACTTGTTGTGCAGACAGGAAGATGAAGGAAGTTTTGCTGCCAGAGACAGGTTAACCTATTTGTGGTCCTGAAAAATGTGATTTCCTTGGTTTTTGCTGAATTAATAGTTCACTGTCTCTACAGAAGAGGATGGAGATGCTGCAGGTAGAGGAAGTAGGACACTATCCCTATTGTACTGTACTTTCATATAATTAGTATTCACCATAAGCAGTTAATCACCAGAGAAGAGCTCACAGAGACAAAACAAGTTGTTTAGCTTGTCAGCATCAGGGAATCGGAGGTGTTGAAACATGACTCCTTATAGCTGGAAGTGGGTATTACAGGAGCCAGCGGATGATCTAATGCACAATCATGGTATTATGTGCCAACAGCTCCCCTTGCAGTACAGAACCGTAATTGTTCCTGCAAGTACCATTATCTTTTGAAACACTTCTTGGGAACCCTTCACAATGGAAAGCAAGGGCTTTTTTTAGATGCTTCCTGAAGTCACCTGGGTTCTCTTCAGCATTTTACTTTCTCTTTTAATGTTTAACAATACCTGACTCCTGAAGAGAGAGGGATACAAAATGCTGGCAGTAAGTGGGTTTCCTGCAGCGTTTTCAGCAGGTATCCTCCGGTTTTAATTGTGGATAGCTTGCCTTTGAAAATGAAAAGTTGTGTCTTCCCTGCACATTGTTTGCCGCCTGCGTGTGCTGTGCTGGCTGAAGGTCCCACACAGGGTTTCTGGGAATGTGCAGGTGATGGTCGCTCACAGTATCTTGAGATACCTGACCCAGACCTAGTATGAGGAAAACCCAAAGTAATGCCCTGAGATTTTTTTCCTTTGAGGTAATAGTCTTCATGCAATAGGCTCCTCGCTCTGCTTCTCAGACAACGAGCAGTACTCACGGCATTCCTCATCTGAAATAATCAAGGAAGGATCTTCCAGAGACCTTCCTCAGTTTCCCAGTCTAAATTCCTACCATTATCTGTAGATTCAGTAACAGAGTCAGTTCCTCAGGAGTGTTCTGTGAGCTGTTCGTGGTTCCCCTCTAATCCTGCCCACACTGATCCTGTTTGTCAATTAGACCTGTTGCAGGAGGTGGAGGTGAGCTGTAATCCTTCCAGGGTTCCCACAGCCCTGCCCTGTCTTGCCTTCCCCAGCAGCAGGACACAGAGTTTGAATCCAGAAGTTTACCTCCTCCCTGGCAGTGTGTTCAATGGCCATTACACCTGGGTAATACTGATAATAATTCTGTTCAACCTGACACAGTGGTTTTGTGGGATTCACTTCCTCACCCTGTGTGTTCTAACAGCAGCAGATGCAGCCTGTCCCAGTCTGCCAAACAGGCTCTTCACAAACTCTTCTAGAACAATGAAATCCTGCCTTTTCCCCACTGTGAGTCCAGTTCCCGCTGACTTGGTCTCTCCCAGTCCCTTCTAGGAAAAAGGGTCCCTGAAGAACTGCTGGGAGGGGGGGGTTTCCTGCCATCTGCAGCTTGGTTGGCACCCTCAGGATCTTGTGCCAGTGAACACATCCAGTCTTCACTCCTCTCTGCCAACAGTCATGTTCAGCCACTGCAGGTCACTTCTTCCTGCATTGTATCCTTGTCCTTGCTGCTGTCT
>VXBX01009378.1:0-18688 GCA_013400415.1 Scytalopus superciliaris
GAGGAGGTCGTGCCTTCCAGCCCAGCAAAGCCCCTCTCCTTATGTAGTCCCAGCTCGTCAGGGGGAGCAGCTTCCATTTTTAGAGAGGCAGTCAGGGAGCACCTGTTTTCCTGGAAAGTGGGCCTTTTCCTACAACAGGGTGTGAAAATGAAGCTGAGGGGCTGGTGCCATATTTGGGGTGAAGAATTGTCCAATGACAGGTGGACTCCGTGATCTTGGAGGTCTTTTTCAGCCTTAATGATCCTATGTTTCCATGAAAGGCAGCAGGAGCTGGGCAGTCTGGGGCTCTTAGCTGGAAACCACCAGCCCTGCTTCTCTTATCCCAAATCATCTAATCGCAGACCTGGGAACCTGTGCCAGGGCCTCACCACCCTCACCGCCAACAATTCCTTCCCAGCATCCCCCCTATCCCTGCCCTCTGGCAGTGGGAAGCCATTCCCTGTGTCCTGTCCCTCCATGCCTTGTCCCCAGTCCCTCCCCAGCTCTCCTGGAGCCCCTTTAGGCTCTGCCAGGGGCTCTCAGGTGTCCCTGGAGCCTTCCCTTCTCCAGGGGAGCCCCCCCAGCTCTCCCAGCCTGTCCCATCCCAGAGGGGCTCCAGCCCTGCAGCATCTCTGGGGCCTCCTCTGGACTCGCTGCAGCAGCTCCAGGTCCTTGTGCTGTTGTTCCCAGGGCTGGGGCAGCTCTGCAGGGGGGTCTGCCCTGAGGGGGCAGAGGGGCAGAATCCCCCCTGTCCTGCTGCCCATGCTGAGGGACCAGCCCAGGGCACATGGTCATGATCAGGTGGAGTTTAATGACTTTAGTCACACAAGTTCCATGGATGGAGTCTGTGTCTGTCCTATCCCTGGAAGTGTTCAAATCCAGGTTGGACGTGGCTTGGAGCAACCTGGGATAGTGGAAGATGTCCCTGTCTTTGGCAGGAATTGGAGTGAAATGGACTTTAAGGCCCCTTCCAACCCAAACCACTCTGTGATTTGGTGATTCTTTATTTTCCCACAGTGACCCTTCCCAGCAACATCCCAAGGGCCTTTCCAGCCACATCCCTGCAGCCGTGATGTCCCCTTGGCAGAGGAAGGGGCACAGGGGTGACACCCAGCACATCTCCAGCCCCTCAGGGTGACACTGAGACCCCCCTCTCCCCACCACCACCACCCTGCACCTCACCCCAGGTCACCTCTAGAGCTGATCCAGAGCTGCCTCGGGGGAATCCCAAAGGCACCCCGTGGGCACCACCCCCCCACCCACAGCCCTGCACCCAGGTCCCCTCAAACCTGCTCCCCCCAGACCCATCTCTGCACTACCCGGGGGCTGCTGCCTGTCCAGGGAGTCCCTCACTTCCAGACACCCTCCAGTGCTGGGGGGTCCATTGGATGTGGCAAGAGCACCCTCATCACTCAGACCTGCATTAAATTTGGAGTGGAGACCTCTCTGTGGTTACAGGAAGGTGTTTATTGCACCAGCTCTGAACTGGACCCCGGCTCCTCACTCGTCCATGCCCAACACCCAGGCCATGGAGCTCCTCAGTGCAGCAACTTGTGACTCTGCTCTGCCCCCTCAGCATCACGGACAGACAGATGGACTGGCCACTGTGTCCCATCTCTGGAGTAGCAGCAGGTTCCTGTAGTGCTGGCAGGGCTTCCCCCAGCTTCCCAGAGCTGGTGGGTCCTCAGGGAGACCAGTAGCAAAATACGGGGTAGCCCCCCTCAGCACGTTCACCCGGAGCCCGTGGCCACCTCTGTGCCAGCCAGGCATGGGCTTCTTCAGGGAGGCACAGTGACCTCGGGGCTCCGTCTGGCACTGCTGTTGCACCAGGGGCTCAGTTCCAGCTGCTTTGTCTCCTGTGGCGTCACCTCTGCTCCGCTCCCACAGGCTCTGGGACACCCGCAGGGACACCATCTTCACTCTGGGAACAGAGGTGAAGGTGGGCCCCGTCTTGCTGTAGGTCCCATGCCCACCCTCACCCCTGGGCCCGGCCCGGGGGGCGCTCACCCCCAGCGATGCTCCGCAGCTCCCGGACCTCCTGCTGCAGCCGCAGCCGCAGCAGCTCCCGCAGCAGCTCCCGGCGCCGGCTCCGCGGGGTGACCCCCATGCGCCGCAGGGACCCCTCGCTCAGCCGCAGCAGGACCCGGCCCGTGACGGCGTGGGCATGTGCCAGCTCCGCCGGCCCCCCGTGTGCCCCCAGCCAGGAGCCCACCTCGCACACCGACCACTGCCCCGCCGGGCCATGCGGCTCCTCTGTCACCTGTGTGGGAGGGGAGGGGCAGCTGCGCCGTCCCCTCGGCCCCCCCGCCGGACCCTGCGGCCCCACAGGAGCCACAGGGTCAAGCTGCCACCTCTGTGCCACAGCCCACCCCCTCCCCAGTCTGAGCGTTGCCCTCCTGCCGTCCCTGCACTGGTGCTGGTGGCTGCACCCTGTCCCCGTCCTCTGCCCATGGAGGTCCCCAAACGCCCACCTGGAGGGTCCCCCATCCTCTGCCCATGGAGGCCCCCAAACCACCACCTGGAGGGTCCCCCATCCTCCACTCATGGGGATCCCCAAATAACTACGCATGGGAATCCCCCATTCTCCACCTCGGGGGATTCTCCCATTCAGTGCCCATGGGGCTCCCTTAAACCCCCACCCATGGGGGTTCCCCATCCTCCGCCACTGGGGGTCCCTTGGGGTCCCACTGCAGTTATCTGGGGGTGTCTCCAGCCCCAGCTCCTGCCCACACTCACCTCAGTTTCGGGGCACCCGTCCAGCGGTGCCTCAGCCCCATCCTGCACGCGGGGGTCCATGTGGGGCCGGGGGCCGGGCAGGGGGTCAGCTCCAGCTCCCTGCAAACAGGGCTCCATCAGCGGTGCCCCGGGCCAGTCCCCCGTGTCCTGTCAGACACACCGCCCCTCAGCCCCCGCTCCTGCGAACCACCGTGCCATGGTCCCTGCCCGGGGGGACACAGTGAGGGGGTCGTGCTCCCCAGTGCCCCCCGTCCCGCGTTCCCCGCACCCCCAGCACAAGGGGCTGCTCCGCGGGGCTCGGGCAGAGCCCGGCGCACCCCGGCGGAACCAGCCCTGGCTCGCCCGTGCCCCGAGAGCCCGGGGGGACACCGGCATATGGGGGCTCCCCAGCCCGGCCGGGACTCCCGGACCCGCCTCCCACCCGGCCCCGGTCCGTGCCCCGCACCGGGAGAGCGAGAGGAACCTTTGCCCGGCGCCGTTCCGCGGGCACAGCCCCGGGCGCGCCCCGACAGCGCCGCTGCCCCACGGACAGCCCTGCCGGGCACATCCCGGGGAGCCGAGGGGCCGGGCCGGCTTGAATCGGGCTCTGTCCATAGCGGGAGCCGTGCCCGAGCCCTGCCAGGGCTCCCCAGCCCCTCCCCATCGCTGCCCCCCGCCTTACCCCGAGCACCCTCCGCGCCCCACGGGCACGGGACGCACCGGGCGGCTTCACCCACGGAGGAGCCGATGGCAGCGAGGGGCCCCCGGGCGGCGAGGGGCGCACGGGCAGAGAGGGGCCCACGGGCAGAGAGGGACTCACGGGCAGAGAGGGACTCACGGGCAGAGGGACTCACGGGAGAGGCACCGGCGGAGGAGCAGGAGGAGGCTCCGGGATGAGTCACGTCCTGCAGCCCCGCCCGGCCGAGCGTGTACGGACCGGCCCCCGCTGCAGCTCCCGCGGACAGCCTGGAGGGGGGCAAATCCCCCAAATAATCCCAAATCCCCAGGGCAGGGGTGGAGTCTCCTGCCCCGGAGGGATTTAAAACCCCTGTGGATGTGGCACTTAGGAACATCGTTCACTGGTGGTCTTGGCAGTGCTGCGGGGTGGGTGGAATCGGTTGCCTTTGTGGTCTTTCCCAGCCTAAACAGTTCTGAGATTCTAAACCCAGCCCGGGCCCTTCTCCCGTCTGCTCTGGCAGTTCCCACCTCCGTCCCCAGCATTCCCATCCCCACAGAGCAGCGCTGTTGCACCAGATTTCCAACAAGGAAGAAAGCGGAAGCCCCTGGTGTCACACCCAGCCCTTATCTCAGCCGAGCCCCACATCGGGGCTGGGCAGCAGCTGGTGGGAGGCAGAAACTCCACAAAGAGGACTCAGAGGTGTCTGCAAGCTGCTTTTCCTTCCACAGAAGGAAACAGCAGTCACCCTTAGCATCGTAAAACCATGAAGGGACGAGGGAAGAAAACCAGGATATTAAACAAATCTTTGGGAAGTCTCAACTTTCCAAAAGCTTAGGAGAAAGACACATCTGCACACCTGAACAACACGTTAGAACCCTTTCCAGTGCATAACAAGACAGATGGAGATGGACTTTGGACCAGGGACAGGACAAGGAGGAATGGCTTCCCACTGCCAGAGGGATATTGGAACAGAATCTTTCCCTATAAGGGTGGGGCACAGGTTGGCCAGGGAAGCTGTGGCTGCCCCATCCCTAGAAGTGTCCAAGGCCAGGTTGGAGAGGGCTTGGAGCAACCTGGGCTAGTGGAAGGTGTCCCTGCCCATGGCAGGGGGTGGAATAGATGATCTTTAAAAGTCTGTTCCCACCCAAACCTGTGTGTGATTCCCCAATTTCGAAGAACACACACCTGGTACCAGCTCACAGCCCACACCACAAACACCACTGGAACAGTCCTCAACGCATTTCAGGTGAGAGGTGGGAAAGAAAACAGCCAGACTGGATGTTTTGTCCTGATTCATTGTGGTTACATCAGCAACATTCATTTGTCAGCTGCAATTTGCTCATTCCAACAGCATTTGGACACAGTGCAGCAAACTGCCCCCTCAGAGCCCACCTCAGCCCCCTGGGACTGATCCTGCTGCCCCAAACAGCTGCTACCCCCCACAGCATTAACCCCTGTCCCCTCAGCCCACCCACCTCCAGTGCTTCACATTCTCCTTATCTCCAAACTTAATTCTCCATACAGAGCTTTGGAATCGCTTTTGTTCCCCATTGGGAGAAATTCTGTGGTTTCCAGCGGGATCAGAGAGGTTACAAGGACCCTGCAGAGACTCAGAGCCACTTGAGCTGTTCCTCTCCTGGAAGTGGAATAGAGCGTGTTCATTAGATAAAAATTACTGGCTGAGTAGCTAAAAGGGATTGCTAAAGGCCACAAAACCCCCTCGAAAAGGATGGGGTGTAGGATTTATTAGTGCAGTGAGACGGCAGCGCCGGGCTCAGGACGGACGGACACGGCTCCCAGTGCCCGGCCCCCTTACTGGGGGTAAAGCTCCACGATCATTGCATGTCCCTGGAAGGAGAGAGAGAGAGAGACCATCACAGAAATGACTAATTATTAGAGAAAAGACTTAATTATTACAGACATGAGCCAGGGCTCCCAGCCACAGCACCAAGAACGAGTCACAGAGGCTGGACACGAGCCCAGCTGTGCCCAGCTGTGCCCAGGGGGGCAGGAGGGCAATGGCCCCTGGGCTGTGCCAGCCCTGGGGGGGCAGCAGGGCCAGGGCAGTGCCCGTCCCTGTGCTGGCCCTGCTGAGGCACCTCCAGGGCTGGGGCAGTTCTGGGCCCCTCAGACAAGAGACACATGGAGGGGCTGGAGCGTGTGCAGGGCAGGGAAGGGAGCTGGGGAAGGGGCTGGAGCAGCAGGAGCGGCTGAGGGAGCTGGGGGGGCTCAGCCTGGAGAAAAGGAGGCTCAGGGGGGACCTTGTGGCTCTGCAAGTCCCTGCCAGGAGGGGGGAGCCAGGGGGGGGTCGGGCTCTGCTCCCAGGGAACAGGGACAGGACTGAGTGATGAATGGGGGCAGCCAGAGGTGCCCGAGGGAGTCGTGAACACCCAGTGCCCAGAGAGATTCCACAGTCCCAGCAGGATCAGACACGCAGTTCCTGCCCCTCTCCCATGGGAACGGTGCCTGAGCACAGCACCATTACCAGTGCCCAAACACAGCACCATTACCTGTCCCCCTGCAGCACAGGCGGCCACCAGGCCGTACTGGCCCCCCTCCTTCTTCAGCCTGTGGGCAGCAGTGATGACCAGGCGGCAGCCGGTGGCCCCAAAGGGGTGTCCCAGTGACAGGGACCCCCCCCAGGTATTGAACTTGTCCAGAGGAGGGGCTCCGACCTGAGGGGACACAGAGGGACACACGTCACTGGGATGGAAGGGGATCCCTTGACCCAACACCAACACCAAACCTACAGCACTCCAGGATGTTCCTTGGCACATCCAAGTGGCTGATGACAGGACAAAACTGTCCCAAAGGTGTTACTGCTTCACCTGCAGCCCCACAGGAAAACCCTGCTTTGGAGGAAACATGCAGGACTGAGCCCCTCACACTGTTCCTAATCCCCTCCTCTCCAATGCTTACAGCTCTGGATCTCCACCTCCTGCCAAAAATGGGAATGCCATCCCAAAGAAATTTCATTTCCCAAAGAAAATGCTCACATTTGGATTTGCTAATCCAGAATCAAGGAACATCAGTGCTCCTTGCAGGACAGAGCCAGAGACTGGCTGTGCAGTGCCAGGATGCCAGGAGGGATTCCAGTCATCCTACAGTTAAACTGAACTGGAGAGAAAAGTGGGTCCAGAGGAGGCCCCAGAGATGCGGCAGGGCTGGAGCCCCTTTGCTCTGGAGCCAGACTGGGAAAGCTGGGGGGGCTCACCTGGAGAAGGGAAGGCTCCAGGGACACCTGAGAGCCCCTGGCAGAGCCTAAAGGGGCTCCAGGAGAGCTGGAGGGGGACTGGGGACAAGGCATGGAGGGACAGGACACAGGGAATGGCTTCCCACTACCAGAGGACAGGGATAGGGGGGATATTGGGAAGGAATTGTTGGCTGTGAGGGTGGGCAGGCCCTGGCACAGGTTGGGCAGAGAAGCTGTGGCTGCCCCATCCCTGGGAGTGTCCAAGGCCATGTTGGATGGGGCTTGGCCCAAACCACTCTGGGACTGTGAAAATGTCCTGACTGTGCCTTACCTTCGACTTCCTGCCCATGTAGTTCTGTGCAAACCAGTCCGAATCCATGGCTTTCAGGTTAGCCAGGATCTGGCCCTGCAAGGGAGGGGAGGGTGACATTAGTAAGGACAATGTCAGAATTTGGGGAAAGCCTACAGCCAGCAGCAGCAAACAGGAGATGTCCTGAGATGAGCCACAGCCACCAAACAAGCAGAGCCAGCTAAAAAAATACTTTACAGGGTCAGCTGTGTTAATAAATGTCAGCTCAATCTTCATTAGGAACAGACACTGTCAAATTAATAAGCCAATTAACAAATATGGCAACACACTGTCCAGAGGAGGCCACCAAGTTATCAAAGGGATGGAGCCCCTCTGCTATGAGGAAAGGCTGAGAGAACTGGGACTGTCCAGCCTGGAGAAGGGAAGGCTTTCAGGAGATGCCATTGTGACCTTCCAAGGTCCTGAAGGGAGTCCATGGGAAGGATGGACAGAGACTATTTACAAGAGCCCTCAGTGAATGAACAAAGGGGAACAGCTTCCCACTGCCAGAGGGCACGGTTAGATGGGATACTGGGAAGGAATTCTTGGCTGGGAGGGTGGGCAGGCCCTGGCACAAGTTGGGCAGAGAAGCTGTGGCTGCTCCTGGATCCCTGGAAGTGTCCAAGGCCAGGTTGGACAGGGCTTGGAGCAACCTGGGCTAGTGGGAGGTGTCCCTGCCCATGGCAGGGGATGGGAACTCTGTGAGCTTTAAGGTCCCATCCCACTCAAACCATTCCATGATTCTATATCCCAACTCGGTCAGTAGATGATGTGCAGAAGTGGCTTCTTTTCCCCAAAGGTCTTGGAAGAGTAAGATGACTTTTTTACAAAACTTTTTTAGAAGACTCTCTACTCTTTTGGTGACTTCAAGCAACGTAATCCACTCTTAGCATGGATTGTGCCAATATAAAAATGTTATACATTTAAAATATGCACGATGCATTTATCTAGACATGAATGCAGAATTACTTCTTGTGAGATTTGGCCAAGGTCTCAACAAGAGCTTTCCCCAGCTGAAAGCAGATGCCTGCAGGGTGGAATTCCAGGTTTAGAGCACTTACAGCAAAAGCCTCGTGGAACTCAAACACGTCGATGTCGTTCAGGGTGAGCCCGGCCTTCTCCAGCACTTTGGGAGTGGCATATGTTGGGCTGGCAGAGAAGAAGCACACATGGGTCTGGCATGAAAGTCTCCCCCAGCACAGCCCCCCTTTGCCCCAGTAACATCCTTTCTCCCCAGGGTTCATGGCACAGCTCTGCCCTCCCTCTGAGTGATGTGACCCCCATGACTCCTGCTGGTGCCACAGGCTGAGGTGCCCCAGCAGTGCAGGGCGGGTGTTCCCCCCCAGCTCCTGCCCCTCCTGCCCACCCCTCGCACACCAGCAAGGTGTGAAGGCCTGAAGAGATGCAGCATCTCTGGGGACACTTCACAAAGTGACATGTCATGGAGAGTCAAGGCTGGGAGCAGAGGCTGTGAGGGGATGGCCCCCATCACCACCTACCCCAGCAGCAGCTGGTCCTTCGGATCCTGGGACACGTACACGAAGTCCCTGCAGGGGAGAAACGCTGTCAGTCACAGGGAGGGGAGGGGAGAAGGGAGCCAGAGCAGGCTGCAGAGGCCACGGGGGGCAGCCCCTTTTACCTTAGGTAGGCCTTTGGTTTGTATCCCATTGCCAGGGCCTTCTCCTCAGACATGAGCAGGATCGCCGACGCTCCGTCTGTCTGGAACAGGCAGGAGAAGCCAGGTCAGGGCCGGAGGGACCAGCACACCCTGCACACAGTGAGCCTGGCAGGACCAGGGGAATGGCTTCCCACTGCCAGAGGGCAGGGATAGATGGGATATTGGGAAGGAATCCTTCCCTGGGAGGGTGGGCAGGCCCTGGCATGGGTTGCCCAGAGGATCTGTGGCTGCCCCATCCCTGGAAATGTCCAAGGCCAGGTTGGATGGGGCTTGGAGCAACCTGGGACAGTGGAAAGTGTCCCTGCCCATGGCAGGGGGTGGAACCAGACGAGTTTTAAAGTCCCTTCCCAACCAAATCAGTGTGGGATTCCATGAAGTTCAGACTAAAACCACTGATTTCTAGAAGTACAAGGTGATCAACCCCATCCTGGGGCAGAATTCCTACATGTGCCTTTGAAGGACTGACCCTCATGAGGCACCTACAGAAAAGCAAACACGTAAAAGAACCCAAACCTTCAGGGGTTTACTTATTGATTTTAGGATGAAACAATCCAGCACCCAAGTTCACCAGATTATAATTGAGTTCCAAGTTCTGCTTGGAAAATCCAGAAGCAGGGATATTAAGAGGAGACAGCTCATTCCCAGGTTATACCAGCTGGAGCTGCATGCCCATGGGAGGCAGAGGGTCAGGTGGACAGTTTTGCCCTCTGGCTGAGAGTGATGGGAACAGGAATTACCAGGAAGGAGGAGTTGGCTGCTGTCACAGTCCCATAGGGCTTGACAAAGGCTGGCTTCAGCTTCCCCATCTGCTCCATGGAGGAAGGCCGGATCCCGTTATCCTTGGTAACTGTGTCTCTGCCTGTGGAAGAGAAGCAGCATTTTAAACTACCAAAATTAGCAATATACATCAGTTTGCACATCAGGACGCCCAGGGGGGAAAAAAAAAATGAGGAAATTGTGCTTTTTATGACAAGTGGGATGAGGAAAAAAGGGAAAATCTGTCTGTGGCATCAGGATATTTAACATGGCTAAAAATAGCACTTTGTAACTGAAGGTACCTCACTTTTTCTCTGAAGTCAGCAAAAACAAAGTGCTGCAATTATTTACTGTATGGAGAAACTACCACAGGGAAATTCCAGTAGATAAAAGAGCTTAAATTTAGGTTAAAAAGCCTCAATGGAGAACTGGGCCTACATCAGTTCATGTGCTGAGTTTTGAGGAATTAACAGCAGTGAGAAGAACCAAATATATCCATCTTTAACTATGCCAACTGTGAAATAAGCCCGTTAACAAAAATGACTAATTTTATAATAAAGACCACACAGAACCATGGATCTACATGGAAAATTTCTTTAGGGTATTAACCACAGTGCCCCAAATGAACAGTTACTGCACCAAAGTGTGCCCAGCAGGGCTGGGGATGAGGGAGACACCAGGAAAGGCCACGGAAAGGACAGTTTAAAGGTTCTCCCCAAACTGTTTCAGCTCCAGCAATGAGTGTGAGGCCTGGTGAACTGGACCCTGCCACACTCCAGCTCCTCCTACCCAGCACCTGAGTTATCAGACCACAATTTTATGAGGCTTTCTATTTGTTGTTAATATTCAACAATATTAATATGTTAATATTCTGGGGTGTAAAGGTGGGCTCTGTTGCCTGGCTGCAAGAGCAGGGGGATTCTTGGCCCAACCAATCTTATTTTCCCTGCTCTGCCACATCAGCACAGACTTGGGATGGGGAAGACAAAACTTAGATATGCAAAGATATGACTGCCAGAGGGCATGTTTAGATGGGATATTGAGAAGAAATCCTTCTCTGGGAGGGTGGGCAGGCCCTGGCACAGGTTGGGCAGAGAAGCTGTGGCTGCCCCATCCCTGGAAGTGTCCAAGGCCAGGTTGGACTGGGCTTGGAACCACCTGGGATAGTGGAAGATGTCCCTGCTCATGGCAGGGGGTTGAACTGGATGAGCTTTAAGGTCCCTTCCCACCCAACCCACTGTGGGATCCTGTGCTTATACACCTGGATATGCCTGTTCACAAACACCCCCCCTCTGCCAGTTTTCCCTGGACACACACACAGGGCAAAATCCGCACAGGACTCCGTGACCGCGCCCCCTCCAGCGTGTGCTGGCAGCCAAACACATCACTTTTACCTGGCACTTTGAAGGGCACCACGTCCAGCAGCCAACCCTCGTCCTGGGCTTTCTTGGCCAGCGTGTGGGACCGCAGCGCGTACTCGTCCTGCTCCACGCGCGAGATGCCGAAGGCGGCGGCCAGGCGGTCGGCAGAGTGCCCCATGGTCTCACTGGTGGAGAACTCGGCCACGGCTGGGAGCTGCACCCAGGGAGGCAAAGTCAGCTCGGGGGAAAGCCCTGGTGGGCAGCACCCAGAGCTAGGCAGGGGCTGAGCCCCACGCTCAGCCAGGCAGGGCTTCCCTTCCTTCGTTCATGGCTACACGATTAACGCACGGCGACCAGAAGGGACTTGGTGAAATGTGTCAGAGGAACCACCACTCTGCAGGGCTTTAGGATAAAATGAGTTCCAGGCTGCTGCTCACTCCGGTGGTTCCAGAACTGTGTAGCACCTGCACATGCAGGGAGAGCAGCTTAACAGGGAATGCATGACAAAAGGGGACCAGACTTTTCGGGTTTAGCTGAAAAAACACATCCTGGAACCTTAAAACTCCTTATCAGACACACCCTCATCCAAAATCAGAGCCAAGAGGTGCTTTGGGCTTAGTTTTAATTCTTCCAGCAGCACACAGAAAATCCCTGCATGCTTTCAAGTCTGCAACTTTCATACCTGATGTGCATTTGGGATCTCATATTCACATACTGAGGATACTCCTCTCCCACATTAAGGTGGTTACTTCTATTATCTGGGTAAACTTTTCTAACCCCAAAATTCTTCTGATGCTTTAGGACCACTGAATAAGCTTCAGGGAATAAACCTTCTCTTTCTGTCATCTCTAGCACAGTTTGTCCAGGAGTTGCAGAAACAGAGGGAGGTTTTGCACTAAGCTGGGTTTACTGAAGCTGAACGTGTGAGAAGAAAAAGCAGAGTCCCAAATGCTGTGAGATGCATTAATGAACTGGTTTAACCCAAAGCAGAGGACAGAGATGGATCGCAGTGAGCCCCAGACACCTCACCCTTCTTAAATCCTCTCCACTGAAGCTAAAAAAATTACCTGAGCCACCTTGGGGTCTACCCCTTCTTCTGAAACAGTTTAGCTAAATAGCTAAGTACTTGGGAGAAAAAAAAAAAAGAAATAAAAATACCTCAGGAGCAAAGTAGTCGGGGCGAATTTTGGAGATCAGGGAGAGCTTTTGGCCCAAGGTCTTGGCTCTGTTCAGAGTCAGCATCGTCTTCCTCATCTTCCTGCTGTGCCGGATGGGCACGTCCGACATGAGCTCCACCCCTCCGGCCACCACCACGTCGCACTGCCCCGCCGCGATCATCCCCACGCCTGTGGGGCCACAGACACTCCTGCCAGGGCTGCAGGGACACCCACCCCTCGCAGCCTCCCACACCACGGCACTCCAGGCCCCTCTCCGGCCTCTGGCTCTGGCCAGGTTATGCAACAAGTGCTCAGCTGACATTTTCTGAACCACCCCATTTCTCTGCCACGCAGCTTCCACCTCTCCTTGTCACACACAGCAGTGAGGGAAGAACAGTCCATACTGTATTTTGTTGGTTAAAAGACTTTAATGGAATCCCAAGAGCACTGAGGTGGGAAAAGCCCCCCCAGCCCAGGGAGCCCACCCCGTGCCCAANTTCCCTCCATTCCAGCTGTTTTTGTATTCAAAAGCACTGCAAGTTAGGGCTTGGGAATTCCTCTACAGGCTTTCTCAACCCCACATACCTGTGGTCATTGCCTGGTTTGAAGAAATGCAGGCCATGGTGACGGTATGGGCTGGAGTTTTGTCAGAGAAACCTGCTCCCAAGGCAGCCTATGGCAACAAAGACTGGCTGTTAAACCCACAGCTTCTGCTCTATGGGCCAGAACTGCCTCCTGCCCAGCAGCACACCTTTCCAGGTGAAGCTGAAAACAACTACACCGAGTTTTCATTAATTATTGCAGCAGCTCATCCACTCCCCAGACTCTGGAACAGGAGCTGAGGTAGTGCCAAGGCTCAGTTGCACTGTGAGAACAGTCACTGCTGCTCCCCATTTTTTTAATAAAGGGACAAGCTAATCACACGCCTCACATTTTAAAAAAACACATCAAAAGAGCCTCCAACTACTGGACATTGTCTTTGCTTCACCTTACTGGCAAAGGCAACACGTGAAAGGGCTGATTTAGACACTTCAGCACGAGGCGCTGTGGCTTCACCGAGAGCAGAAAATTACAGTGCAGAGCAGTGACTCATCTGACCCGCCCACAGCTGCTCCCAGACACCTTCCCTACTTGGGACACGGCCAACTAGTTGAAAGTTCAGCAGTTGTTCCCAAGCTAAAATTACTCCCCAGCCCCATCTGACTGGCGGGTGACCAAAGCCAGGACTTGCATTCACGAGGCTAAAGCCTTTTCCGAGCCTTTCCAGCCCAGGTTCCATCCTGGCTTTATCCAGGTGCACAGAACAACAGCAGAGTCTCCAGGTTAGCAAAAATCACACTGTCACATGACTTCAGAGGGTGATATGGGAGTTCTCCAGATGCCGGGACAAAGGGCAGCGAAGCTGCTCCAGTTCAAATCATCCAAACCCAGTGTCTGATCTGCCCACTAAAATAAATAAATACCACAACAAAGCAAACTCCCACAGCACACTCTGGTCCTCTCGAGGACTCTGGGCAAGGCAGCGCTTGAGTCCAACTGGTGGTTAAGAGCTGAGTGATCAGCAATACCTCACAAAAGCTTCCCCTGTTGGGAAGAACTGAGCAGAGGCCTCACAGCATTAAAACACACTATGAAAATACAATAAAAAACTATGACAAATGAAAACTATGGCAGATTTCAACAGGAGGCAGTCAGAGAATCACAAAATCATTTTCCTTATAGTCCCATGCAGTTAACAGGCAGTACTGCTCAACTACTTCAGACTCAAATCATGTTTAAACGAACCATAATACCAGGAATTTAATCTTTAGCACGTATTTGGCATCTCCAGACTAGTTGTACAATCAGACTCACAGGGAAATGCTGCAAACAACCCACCTCTCTGGCAACATTACTCGTTTTCACCTCCTGGATAACTGTGCCATAAACAATGTAGTCCACAACATCCCTTGGGACACTGGTTCGGGTCAGCAGGCCCCTAAGGAGAGGATCAAAACAGAGGGAGTTTGCATCACATCAGTAGTAACCTCTCAAACATCCTCTTCCTGCCAGCTTGGCTGGAGAACAAGACAACGACAGAGCCACGTCTTCTGCTCCCAGCTCAGAATAAATCCCCTGTGCACGTGGGCCTGATGGAAAGTGTAACTGACTGTGGGCTGCCACCAATCGGTGTGATAATATCATTAGAAATGA
Source organism: Scytalopus superciliaris (assembly GCA_013400415.1). NCBI lineage: Eukaryota > Metazoa > Chordata > Aves > Passeriformes > Rhinocryptidae > Scytalopus > Scytalopus superciliaris. Next base: position 14,061 of record VXBX01009378.1, read on the forward strand.
TCACATGATTTCACTAAAGCAACTACTTTACACCCCACACATACCCCTCCTTCCCTGAAACAGTTCACAGACTCATCAAACCCCAGACTGGTTTGGGTGGGAAGGGACCTTAAAGTTCATCCAGTCCCACCCCCTGCCATGGGCAGGGACACCTCCCTCTAGCCCAGGTTGCTCCAAGCCCTGTCCAACCCGGCCTGGAACACTTCCAGGCAGGTGGCAGCCACAGCTTCTCTGGGCTTCCCCAAATCCTCTGTCTTTTCCACAGCACTTTGCTCTGATTCTCCACAAGACAAACCCACTGCTAATGACCTTCAGCTTTTGCCAGATCACTGCAGAATGAGAGGGCCAGGCAGGGTGGCAGAATGAGCTTGATATCCTTGCTGCTACTGAGCTTCCTCTGTGCAGCCCAGACTGTTTTTGCCAGCACTCCTAAGCACACCCCAGCAGCAGCTCTGATCTCTACATTTGAAAAACTGCAGTCAGAAATCAAATTCACTGCAAAGTGTCAACACCACCATCTGTTTGCACCAACACCATCCTGCTGCAAACCCCACTAAGCTTAAACCACCTGTGGCAGTGGAGGTGGACCAGGAAAGATGAAGCACCTGGACTGTGTCCTCCTGAGACAAGAGCAGAGCCTTGGCTTCCCAACACTGCCACCCCAGGAGCTGAACAGGTTTTCTGAGCCCTCCTAGTTTTCAGTTTACTTACTGCAGTGCTGCTCTTGCCAAGTCATGTGGCATCAGATCCGCGTACCTGGGAGGTGAAGAAGAGGCAGAAACTTAAGAGGTGTCAGAGACCAACACAGACCCCTGCTGTGAGCACAGACCAGCAGCAAAGAGCAAGGAAAGTACCAGAAATGCTCCACTGCATTTCTGATCAAACATTTCCTGGAATCACAGACTGGTGTGTGTCAGAAGGGACCTTAAAGCTCATCCTGTTCCAACCCTTGCTACGGGCAGGAACACCTTCCACCAGCCCGGGTGGCTCCAAGCACTGTCCAACCTGGCCTTGGACACTTCCTGGGATGGGAGAGGCACAACTTCTCTGCCCAACCTGTGTCAGGGCCTCACCACTCTCACAGCCAACAATTCCTTCCCAGTATCCCACCTATCCCTGCCCTCTGGCAGTGGGAAGCCATTCCCCCTTGTCCTGTCCCTCCATGCCTTGTCCCCAGTCCCTTCCCAATCTCTCCTGGAGCCCCTTTAGGCTCTGCCAGGGGCTCTCAGGTGTCCCTGGAGCCTTCCCTTCTCCAGGGGAGCCCCCCCAGCTCTCCCAGCCTGTCCCATCCCAGAGGGGCTCCAGCCCTGCAGCATCTTCGGGGCCTCCTCTGGACTCGCTGCAGCAGCTCCAGGTCCTTGTGCTGTTGTTCCCAGGGCTGGGGCAGCTCTGCAGGGGGGTCTGCCCTGAGGGGGCAGAGGGGCAGATTCCCCCCTTCCCAGCTGTGGGATCAGCCCAGGGCAAGGATGGTTCTCAGCCCCAGCACACACGATCAGGTCGTGTCCAGCCTCCCATCCACCAACACCCCCAAGTCCCTCTGCTCAGTGTTGCTCCCAATTCATTCTCTGCCCAGGCTGTGACTGTGCTGGGATTGCCCTGATTCACCCCCCAGGCTGTGCAGACACTCTGTGTCCAGCTCAGCACACAGTCCCTGTACTAAACCCACTGAAAAGCAGCAGTGACAGGATAAATCCCTTCTCCATACTGACTAAGAGTCAGGTCTAGTCCTAGTTCAGCTGTGAATTTGGTGGCATAACAATCCAGTGAGAAGGGTCTGCAGCAGATTCCTGGCATCTCTCCTGCTAGTTCTGTGAAACTTTATCTCCTATAGATCCACTACCAGCTTTTTCTATATATGCCTCATAAATCCTTATTCTTCCCAGAATTCACATACAAGGACAAGCTTCTCCAAACCCTGTTATTCCATTAGATAAGCTGGAATACCTGCAGCAGCAGCCTAAGTCACTGCCACTTCAGAGTCTTTAGGCATAAGAACAACTACGTTAAAATGAACAGGTGACCGAGTTTTTCACAGAAAGATTCGACTGTTAACAGAGCCAGGGGGTGTTTTATGTATTCTCTTCTCATTTGGTACTCACGAGGTGCCAGACTGCAGGAAGGGGATGCGGACACCCTCCACCACCACCACATTCTTCACACCACTTTTGCCCAAGGTTTGCTTAGTCTTGGGCTGGGCTGCAAGGAGAAGAGTGATGTTGACAGGAGTATCAGCAACTTTAACATAGACCCTAGGGGAAGTACAAGAAAACTTGGGAATTTGTCCTCTTTTGGTGCATAATTGAAAGGCAGGGAAGGAAGGACACTTGAGCTGGGATCTTAAAATCATGGAAGGGTTTGTGTGGGATGGGACCTTAAAGCTCATCCCATCCCATCCCCTGCCGTGGGTAGGGACACTTTCCACTAGCCCAGGTTGCTCCAAACCCCATCCAACCTGGCCTTGGACACTCCCAAGGATGGGGCAGCCACAGCTTCTCTGGGCAACCTGTGCCAGAGCCCCCCCACCTTTACAGGGAGGAATTTTTTCCTAATGGGAAAAAGGTCCCTCCCTAGTGGGAAAGCTTCAAGACAAGGTATGTCATGATCCAGCATCATTCAGTGTGGACTGGGAATGGCTGCTGGGAGCAAGAAGTACTTAGAGGATGAGAAGACTCTGCCACAAACAGTGTTTTGCCTCAAGTTTTACTTGTTTGCAGCTTTTCAGTAGTTGCACTGAGGCATTCTGCACCATTTCTAACATTTAAGTGGAACAAGACTCTGGGAAAGGGAGGCAGCTTCCAAAACAGCCTTGTCTAGCACAGCCCCCTTGAGATCCCTGGTGTTTCCCTTTTACCTGCAGCTTGGAGCTGTGAGGAGCAGCTGAGCGACCGCACAACTGGAAAACAAGGAAGGAAAAAATGGCAAAGAAGTGTCAGAAGCATTTCTGGTTCTTGTAGGAAGGGTTAAAAAAGCAAGCAATGTCACTGTAATACAGGTGGGGTGTCTTACACTGTAACCAATTACAACCAGTACCTGTGGGATACTGGTTGGTTTACTCTGGTCTGAAACTCGACACAGTTCATATTATCAATTAAAGGTGAGATTCCTCCCCCATCTGATGTGGAAAGGGACAAATGTAATCAGAACAACGTAACCAGTTATTAAAAAACCCCAACACTGTCAGCTTTTTTAAGGTGAGAACAGTACAGAGACTCAGATCCAAGCCTGCATTCCAGAGCCAGCCCCAAAGCTGGAGCTTTAGGGCCCACCAGCTGAAGCCTTCAGCCAAGCCCAGGATACTCACGGCTGCCGGCAGCCCACGCTGAGGACACGGGGAGGCTCCGGATGGCCGAGGTCAGCATGGAGCTCATCCTGGGGTCTGCAGAAAGGCTGGTATGAGTCCCACCTGGCCTGTCCCGAACAGCTCCAAGGGAAGCGACCTGCCTGCCTCACACAGAGCCAGAAAGGTGGGGAGAAGGCACTCCAAGGGCAGCAGCAACTCCAAGGGAATCACTTCCTCCCACACTCCGTGAGCAGAATCCAAGCAGGAGGAGCCGGGCTTGTCACTGGGGCTGCAAATGTGCCTGTGAATAAATACTGCCCAGTGAGCTTCTCAATTCCCTTCCCAGTAACTGCTCCACCACTTCCCCACTGGAAAATTGTCCCGGTGCCCAGCCAGCCCTGCTGCCAGCACGACTCTCCTGACGCACTGTCCTTGGCACCACCTCACACCCCTGCCCCTCGTGGCAGCCCTTGATGCCAGCCTCAGGAACCCCTGCTGCATATCCCCATGGAAAACAGAGCAAGCTGATATCCTCCACCCCCAAAATTCCCCTGCAGCTTTCCCGAAGCTCATCCCAAAATCTGGTTTTCCTATAAGCAAATCCTCATCTGCATGTTTCATTGCCCAGGGCACAAAATGGTCCTCACAGCTGCAGCTCTTTGGCTGCTTCATGGCAATGTTCAGCTCCCTCTGTCCACTTTTGGGGTTCAAACCCCAGCACTGCCTCCCCCAAACACACAGGCTTTCCATGGAAGGGCACAGGAACACTGCAATCCCAAGCCCAGCTGGTCTCCACAGCTCCTCAAAACTCAGCACAAGCTGCCAGTCACCCCCTTTTAGAGCTCCACACCCGGAATGTGCCACACTTTGTGCATTCCTCACTTCCCAACCCACAAGCCAAGCCCAGGCTCCTCCTGTCTATAAAGGTCCTGAAAATGGACCTTTTCATGGCATCCTGCTCTTTCTCCATCTGTGCAGAGCTCCCTCCCCACACCTGACTGAGGCTTTTTCCTAAATGTGCCCTGCCCAGCTGACAGAGGTTCCTCCCAGGTACCCAAACCTACCCACGCTGCACAGCCATCCCTGCCCCCTCACTTTCAGTGCTCCCCTGGCACCTCTGGCTCAGCCCTGCACACAAATCCCCCAGCAAAGCTCCTTCCAGAGCCTGCAGGATCTGCCCTGCTCCCAGAGCCAGCTGGATTCCAGGATCCTGTGGGTCCCTTCCAACTCAGGATATTCCATAATTCTACAAACAGCCACCACTTCCTTCCCTCTCTCCACACACCCCTGGCCCTGCACAGGCTGAGCACCTTCACACCCACCCCAGCACTCCATCATACCCCCCACC
>VXBX01009386.1:1259-12401 GCA_013400415.1 Scytalopus superciliaris
TTTTTTTCATAATAAAGAATTAATTTAGCCATATTTTAGAAAAAATCCTGTACAGGTGATAAGACATAAAATGAACAATAGTCTTGAAAAAGTGAAAACAAGAAATTATTTTATTTCACTTAGCTTTAAAACTTGCAATTCAGTTATGCATACATTATTTATTTATTAATAAATTTAAAGTTGCTTATACTTGTATAAAATTATCTCAATTCAAATTAATTTTGAAGAGTTAGCTAGCAACACAGTCTTTTTCAATATTTCAAAGTTTGTATGATATTATGTGTTCCTTATGATATTATGTGTTCCTTGTCTATTTGGCAGAAAAATTACTTCTTCCTTAAGCTCTGGATGATTTCACTCTTCATAGAAATTAAAACTTATTTCATCTAGCTATGTAGGATTACAATTTCTGTTTCTGTTCTTTGATATATGTTTTCTATTATGTGTCAAGGCTCCTAAAAATACAATGGGTTATTATTATCATATCAAAGATTAAGTGGCTGCAAAGTTTTAGCCATGTGAAATGGAAATGGAATAGCCAGTTCTGTGAAGACCTTGGTTTCAAAACATGGAGAAAAGAAGAGCTGAAAACAAGGCCTAAGCTTGAAATATAAGGAATTTTCTAGTACAGCCATATGTCTCAATTACTTTCAAACCTTTCTTTTGTACAATACTTTGGTAAAGAAAGAAGGAGATTTACTTTACAGCCAATAAACTCACAGAAGAAATTAATGAAGGAATGGCAGAGCTAGACTGGCCAAGTAGGAGGTCACAAAGAACTATGGAAGTATATGAGATATTGAAAAATAAAGACTAAAATAAAATAAAGACATTTTAAAAAAGAACGAGAAGAAAACAATTAGCAAAATTTCATTTTTCTCATACTGCAAAGAATTTGAAGGAGAGAAAAAAGTAAAATGTTGCTAAAGGTACAGACTGGAGAAAGAGTAGAATAAACAGAGGAAGAGAAGAAGAAGGTTGGGTATTGTGATGGTGGTAAGAAAATGAAAAGAGAACAAGAAAAAAACTAATTTAAGATACGTATTAATAAGAAATTGAGAAAACTATTGTGGACTAATATAACATCAGAAAGAATTCTAAATTGTAAGACCAATAATTAGAAGCTTATAATAGAGGAGAAAGATGAATGAAAAATAAATAATTTATAATGTAAACTGATAGGACAGTTTATAGTTTAAAGGCAGAACAGGATACATTCTACATTTCTACATTTAGTCTTATCTGATCATATCCTCATTATATTTAATTTAGAACAAGTGATTATTGCCAAGCAGATGGCCAAGTATCAGGCATGACCATGTGAAGGACTTAACATGACTCACTGACCCAGATCTGGCACTCTTTGGTTTTGTAGATGATGTTGATTGAATTTATTGAATCATTCCACTAATTTAGCAAGTTTCTGGTCAGTAGGATTTTTTTTGTTTCTTTTTCAATAGTACAGTGACTCCAGTGTCCTGTCAGAGAAATGTTCCAGCAAATGACATTCTTGAAATCAGCTATTAAACATTAATGCACATATATAATGCACTCAAGTCATCGTCCACTGTGTAAGTCTGTGGCTTAGTGTAACAGAGGCTCTGTAGTAACCTGCAAATAATGAGATCATCCGTTAAAGCATTTTGTTCATTGCATATTTCACCTTTTGCATGTGTGTTACAATTTATCTCAAAACCAATGCATATAATTTCCTGTAAAACAGGTTTTGAAATCAGAACTCCTTAATGCCGTATATTAATCTCTTAAAAAAATTAATCAGGTAAGAGGTGGTAGATTAAATAGGAATTAATAAATTCAGGAACAGGATCTTATTTTTAATGAGATATTGAAAATAGATCCAGAGCAGATTAGAAATTTCATTGTTTTCCCACCAATAAGCTGGTCAAAAGGAACTTCATACAACCTCAAACCCTCAAGATGTGGCAAAGAACAATACTTGAGTACTGTTACATCTAGCTTCTGAAATGAACTGGCAATATGTAAAGTCCATAGACAGCTGCTAGTTTTATCTGTGAGGGTTATGCTGACAGTCTTTGGGAGTTATTAAAGGCAGAAACATTCATTCTGACTTAATTAATATTTAGGCATTTCATTTATGTCAATTATCCAACAAACTCCAGAAATCTTTCACATTATAGATGACTCTTTATCTCTTTTTCCATAGAATGCTTCCATGTAAGGAATCGTTATCTTTTATGTAACAACAATTCTGTCTGCTTCCCATGATTTCTTCTTGAAGAGAAATCAAATGGTAAATAAATTTAAAAAAATATAAATAGCAGAGACAGATGAATTCAAGGTTTTTAAACAAACCTAGAAGAACCCAAAGTTTGGCTGATATTCCATAAGAATTTTTCCTCTTGGATAATTAANTTAACATTTTTAAGATGACAGATTTAAAGAGGTTAATACTGTGCAAACTACAACCTGACAGTGGGGTTTGCTAGATAAATAGTAAACAGACAAACATATTAAAATCAAATATTAGATGATTGTTTTTGTTTGACAAGATGGGCAACAAGAATATTGCACAATATAATACGATTAATGGTGTGGGATTTAGTGCAAGTTGAATATCAGCATAGTCATGCAAAATTCAGTTGCCAAAAAATCTTGAATTTGAGGAATAATAAGAGGTTCTTGAATATTAACATCCATATGTATAATTAAGAAAGTATGTATGCAAACCATAATTCTATTCATACAATATGCGTTAGGAAGGCTCTCAAGACTGACATTAGAACAGGAGTACGCATGGTTGTGGCATTTTGACATGATGTGTCACTTGCGTTTTCATTCCTAAATGAAATACAGGAAAGCAAGACTTTCATTGGCTTGTTCATCATGATTGCCATACAGAAAGTAAGAGTAAAAGGTTCAACTCTAATAATTAACTGCTATTTAGGGTAACTCTAGTAGGAGAAACAGAGCAAGCCACAGCAGAATACTGTATAGTGTGTGAAACACTTGCCAGAAATGCTGGAGACTAGGATTTGAAAGAAGCAAAACAGGGTGCAAATGCACTTTAACTAGTGCGACATTGGCAACTATAAAACAGATTTTTCAAATTCCTTAATGTTGAAGCTGCACTGCTTTTAACTTTCTCTGATTTTGACTAAAGTAGCCTCTCTAAGATTATATGACTTCATCATCATCATAATCAACTTAAGATTCAGCTTTCCTTATGAAGTATCAAGTAATTTTTGCATGAGGAAAACTGCACTTTTCTTGTCTGTTAGGAATCCTCCACATTTTGGAAAACTATGAAACTGCTGAAAGGAAAATGGTACACTGAAAATGTCAGGTGACATTATTAGGAGAGTGTTGTAATCAGGAGAGAAAAAGTGGCAAAGAAATTACCAGGGAGCTGGGGAAAAAGAGCAAAGAGTTACGATGCTGAAGGCTCAGATTCATCCTATCCAATTTCAGATGCTGAGATTTGTAGATTTAGTAACAGAAGGTAAATTTGTACCACAAATAAGAGGAAGGTTCAGAGTTCCAAAATTAACACAGATGTGCTCCCTATAATATGTAGCAAGTAACTGAAAAGATATGAAAATCTTTTATTTTGCAGGTGACAAACATTTAATTAGGTTCTTCTATCATCACTAAGATTTTGAGAAACTCAGGAGCTAGGCAACAACGTGACAAATTCTGATCTTGATGCTAATTCTGTTGACAAATACTTTATTTTTATAGAACTAGACTTCTTTCCTGTGTGGAAAAATTGATGAACTGTGTCATAGATAACCAGTATAAATGCTGTATTTTTTATCTGTAAAGGCTCTCCAGGATTTACATTTTTATAATCTTTTTCCATTCTGAAAACAACAACAACAAAAAAATTACTTAAGAAGGTCACATTAGAATAGCCATAAAAGCCTATGTATGCACTGAGACTGTGCACTGCAAAGAGATAACCATTATAGCACTCCTGCACTTTAAGTTATGAGGAATGTTCACTGGCCTATATGAAGTCTGTTGTGTCAAAAATCATGAGTACACTGCATGTGAAGAGAACAGAATTTAGTTTTCTGTAGCAGCTTTTACAATTAAGGCATTCAACAAAATAAAAATGTAAGCTTCTATCTACCTTTTTTAGAATCTTAAACTGGGATCGGTTTTATTGTTCTGGGTTTTTTTAGTCATTGCAAACAGAGTACTGTAAATGCTTTCACACACAGTTAACAAAAATTGTAGTATTTATTCAGTCATTTGGTGAAGTATAAGATTTCTGTCATAACAAATTGCAAGATTAAGCTTGAGTCTGACTTGTATAATGTAATAGAAAATTTTAATTGGTAGGTTGGCAGTTCAGAAGATGTCACTACTGTATCTTGATTATTTTAATTGAACAGTAATACGCTAATGTTCTCGCGATGTATGATCACTATTTTTTAACATTTCTACACAAAAAAAGATTATTTTTGAATTTCTGCAAGAAACACTGTGATGGGTTGTTTTTTTGTAGGCCTTCCTTGGTAACCAGGGTCAAGATCTAGGAAGTATTCCATCCCATCTCTTTACGTAATCAGGTGTATATAAACCGAAGGAGGAGGTGTTCTTCTCCTTTTTTGCTTCTTTTCCTTCTCGGGCTCGCACGCTGACGAGCTCCCGGTGTTTGGGCCTGGCTTATCTGTGTTCAGCGAGGCCTGCTCGGGGGGTTGTTTTGCCTGGGCCGGCGGCGAAGGTTAAGAATCTGCCTTTCTAAGGAAAGTATTGAATTTACTATTGTATTTGTTATTTACTGAGTTAATTTCTGAATTTAGATTATATATATATATTTGTTTTGTCTTATTTTTTTGTTTTCCCTATTTTGTCTCCCTCTCCCCTTTCCCTTCCCTTGTCCCTTACTGGGGTGGTTTGGGGGTCCCTGTCTTGTTGTGCCTAGTATATAAATTTAATATATGTAAATATGTATATATTCCTTCAATTTTGTCTTGCTGCTTTTTGCCGTTTCGGGAGAGGGAGGGGGGAATCTTTCTTGTGAGGTTTGGCTGTTGGCAGAGAGCCAACCCGAACTTTCACAAACACATATAATTTCCCTACAGAGTAGTAGCACACTTTGTATGCACTTTTTCTGTTATCTAAAAATCATGAAACTTGTTCAGGATTTGGGCACACATTTCCCTTTCTGTTTTGTCTGTAATTACCACATTTACTCTTTTTCAAAGGAGATATCCTGACAGGCAGGGAATTTAACAGAATATCCCTTACTTTCCTCCACACTGCTTGAGGGACAGAAGGAAACAAGAACAGGATAGAAAGTAAATCTACTGTAAAATACAGATTCATGGGAAATACATTCAGGTTATTGCTCAAAGGGTTCTAGTGTTGACTGCAAGCCTTGCTGCACCATTTTTTTCTGAACCATCTTGACACAGACTCATTCTTAAAGCTCAAAGGCTTTAAACAGCCAACCTATGGCAGCTCTCCTGAGTGTCTACATTACATTGGCTGCTGACTGAAGGCAAATGGTGTATTTGTATTGCTCTGAATCTGTGGTACTTTATAAAGTTCTAATTGTGGCATTTTCTCTGTCCAGGGTATACTGTGTTAAGGAATAAACTGCAGAAATGATGACAGCTTTTCCATTTCCCTTAATCTGAGGCATCATCTTTGGAAGCCGAAAGTAAGCCAAAATTGAGATAATACGGTATTATGGCTCCTTAGAAAGTTTCCAGCATAGCCCAAGTAGCACTTTAAAGACAATGGTGATTCTCAGGATTTGAGCACAAGTAACTGCTTATTTTGTATACTTTCTGTAATTCTGTCAGTGAAACAAAACCCAAGAGTGTCAAGTGAGATTTGTGGACACTGAAGATGAAATTTCAAACAGAGAAAACAAACAAACAAGCAAACAAACAAACAAGCAAACAAACAAACAAACAGAAAAAACCCATAATGAAATAAACTATGTAATATAGACAATAACTATATAACTTTTAGCATAATAAACTTGAGAATTCTGAAGAAATGAATTATACTAAAGCAATCACATACTAATTAATAGAAGCAAATTGTATGAGTCACAGGCAGTGTATTACCATAATAATTACCAAAAAAGCATAATCCTATTAAACCAACCTGTAATGTGATTATCAGCTTTATTAGTGATGTCTGTTTCTCACACAGTAGAGGAGACCACATATTAAACATTAATTGTAACCAATGCAACAGAAAGGTCTTGTATATATTATATTTTAGCTGCTTTTAATAGAATTTGTTTTCTTGTAATGAAAGAGCAAGGCATCAACTTTGATAAGTATCTGCAAAATTATCATCATAATCACATGCATTTGAACATCCTTAATTTTAAAAATGTTTAATTTTTCTTTAATGAGGAAACACTTCATACAATTTTTATTTGTCTTCCTAAAGATGTGTTGCTGAAGCTCTTTCTTCAGGGAGACTTTCTATTGACTATGCACTTCATGACACTATACATATACACTTAGCATATATCTCAATACTGCTGGTGTCAACACAACACAATGAAAGATATGTAAAAGAAACTTATTTATTAAGCACTTAGAGTGGAAGCTGGGAAGGCAGCTGTAACTATGTCTAGTTATCTTTGTTTTTGACTGTGTTTTCTAGTTATTTGTCATTTAAGGCAACAAAGAGAATTAGATTAAATTTCACATTCACTGCAACAAAGTGGAAGTCTGTGTCCATAGTGCTGGAAAATGTGTTTATAATGTAAATGCAAGATCAAGTGCATGTAGGGTATCTATTTTTGATTTAATATTTCAAAACTTTTTGAATTATCAGCTGCTTATTTTTTTCTGCATGGTTGAGATACCTGCCAACATAGATCCATTTGCAATAGTGTATATTTATTTCAACTTCACCAATTTCACCATGTTATATATTGTCAAAGTCAAACTATACATATATGTATGTAGATATGATTAAATAATACTTATATTTTCTAAGTATTTATTTTTGTATGTTTTATACCTCCCAAAATATGCATTTCTATGCAACTAATAAACCAGAATATTTTAAAGGAAAATATTCCGATCCTTATTTTACACTCCTGTTTGTATCTGAAAAATTATTTTTTAAAATCTTAAGAGACTATGAAATGAAACTTTTATGTCAAGTAGGAATGCTGCCAATCTACTTGTCTCTGTAATTTGTTTCACATTTTCAAAACAAGCTAAATGGACAGACATCTTGTGACCAACACTGAATAATTTGACTGGAAAATGCTTTCCTGCTTTGAAACATATCTCTGTTTCATATGAACCTTTATTTTTCATAACTGTCTTGACATTTATCTTGCAGTGGAAGAGCATTATCTAGTGACAATGTTCAGTTCCTCTTGACATTATCTCCTAAGTGAAATAATGTCTAGAAGGATAAAAGAGTAGCAGGTTGTAAAAATTCTCTCCGATATTATATAAATAAAAAAAAAGAGATGAAATTTATTGTTATGTTTTGTTGAAATACACGTGACACAAAAAATTACATAAAAAACAAAAGGTAGAACACAAATAAGTCATCTAATAAGACATGAGAGAAAACATCCTTACGTAAATAAAAGAAAATAAAGCATTTAAGTAAATATATTTTTTTTCTGCTGACCTACTATAAGGTCTTGTTAATATTTTAAATTAAATGTTTTTAGAATTATAAAGAAGTCCTTTATTAAAGCTATTCAGTAGTTTTCAGTGCCAGTATGCTAATTTTCTTCAAGTGACCTGATTTCCTCAGGTAACTCTTAGGATTCCAGCTAAAGTACTCCAATTACTTTAAGATTTTGTATTCTTGGACAGGTCATCTGTTTCATATGCTAAACAAATATAAATTCTGGTACCGTTATGCTTTTGCTAACATTGCTTGACTTCTCATCATGTATTCTGTTGTTTATAGTAACAAAGTATTTTAAATTGTCTCTTGGAAGTCTGCCTTATTTGCTCTTTATTCTCCTTATGACACAAGGTCTCTCTCTTGATTTATGCTGTAGCAAGAAGTCAGAGTTCAATTGCAGTAAGAAAGTTATATATAAAAACATACAAAGACACTAGGAATTTTTTCTATCTAAAAGGCAAATTTTACTCAATTAAAGCTAAAGAGTATCAAGAGAGTGCATGCAGAGAAAACTTCTGATGAGAGAGTTTCTTCAGGATTCGATTTCCCTCCAACTGAAATTTGCATCTGTGTGTGTCAGAGAAATTTCTCATGTTTTAAGGAGGTTTCTTGGGACAAAGAAGAACAAGCTTACCCCAACTGCCTTAACATGGAGAGTAAACTGCTTTCATTCGTTGTGCTCTTAAAGCTTGATTTCAGTCTGACAGCATCACTTCTTTTTGCCTGTAAAGTATGCCACCCTACAACCTCTTACAAGTCCTGTTAATATTGATTCACTTGTTGAGAATAACCCCAGTGACTTTACCACAAATAGCTATGGTCAGCATTTATATCTTTATATCTGAACTAGGAAAACACATTGAAAATTATTAAATTATTTGAACTAACATGATGTCTCTGATGCAACAACTTCAACTTAGAATTTTACTCCTACCAACATATGAAATGAGCAATATTATGTATAGTAGTTGACTGTTTTTAACTAATGAACAATAGCTCTTTTCTGGTAATCCCAGAGTTAGAATGTATGTCAGAGGAGATGACTACCAGAAATGGAGAACCTCCCTCAGGGACACAGACCTGTGATGGATGTTGCACTTGGCTGTTACATAGACTGTTAATATGCCTGGGGACAGCCTGTGACTTGGGAGTTCTGTCCTGTTTCAAGATTTTATAATGTTACATGTTTTTTATTTATTTCACAGTTGTGTGACACTTTGTGTGTCACTGCTGGAACCTTCTGTCCCTCATGGTGTGTAACCCATCCCTGACTGGTCCCTGCTTGCAGCAGGGTACCATTTCCATATATGGTATATACCTGCCCTTGTATTCCCAATTCTGGAGGCCTTTACCTTGTATTGCAAACCCCTCCCAGGCTTTTCCCTAAACCCCTCCTGAGTTCCAGCCCGTTCCAGAACCTTCCCTACTGATCCTATATAAGCCGGGCATCATTTCAATAAAAAAATTCCCCTTTTTCTCTCCCCGCACCGCCATGGAGTCTGTGCCCTCCATCTCCCTTTCCTCTTTCAAGACTGCAAATGTATTCTGAAATACTCTTTAATTCCAAAGTATTCTTCAGTTTTGTTAGATTGTAGAATGATAAATTGCATGTTATGGAAAATTGCTTCACTGTAAAGCTTGTCAAACTTTTGAATAGGCTGCCTAGAGAGGTGTTTGAGTCACCATCTTTGGAGGTATTTTAAAGGCATGTAAATATTACGTTTAGGAACATGGTATAGCGGTGGAATTGGCAGTGCTAGGTTAACAGCTGGACTTGATCTTAATGGACTTTTCTAACCTAAATGATTATATGATTCTATAATGTGGTAAGAGAAAATATTACAAGAGCAATCATATGGGAAAAACATATGTAACTTAGTCTAAGACTAAATGCAAATAGTAGTTCTTATGTTTGTACTGAAGAAACAGTGCAGAACATAGTATTACTAATGAGTTGAACATCTTTCTTGTAACTTATTAGCTGTCTACTATAATATACTCATAATATATATGCACATATGTATAAAATAATACCAATACTAAAATAAGTAAAATTTAAAATAAATACAATAATAACAACAACAATAACAACAATATGCTAAATTTATACATATTTTAATATTGTTAATAAGTATTTCTTCAGGGACTTAGTCACCATATCTATTCTTTTGGTACTTTATTGTGATTAATGATTGAACTCTCTAAGATTTTAGTATTACGTTAAGTAGGGGAGGTGACTTCCATAATAAGAAACCTCTTTTGCATTGTATCTCTACAAGCTTGCATTTAGAACTTGTATTTACAAATTCTAAAGCAAAATTTAAAAACCACTATCATAGGATCTGACCTTCTCTGTTATGTACCAGAAATGCATATGTTTTCACACTGATAGTCACAAAAGAACTAATTGTTTTCTATGCAAAAATAGTACATGTAGTTTTTCATTCTGTATCTGATCTGTATTTCAACTAAGGTGTTATTGCTCAGTCTGTGGAGTGGGAGAAATTAGACTGTATTGATAAGGACTTGTGCATGAAGTCACATTCAGAGTTCCTGATTAAACCAGCACCTTTTGAGGCTGGAGTACTAGTCATTAATACAATTATGCTTTTTGTTCCTTTATTACGTTCTAGTACAGAATACTCAAGGCAAAATATTGATCAACTCAGAAAAATTGGCAATCAAACTTGACTGTGTCCAGGTTCATGGTTGTTAACCTATATGTTATGTGAGCTGAACTTATGCAATGCATATCAGAATGTTAAAAAATAAACCTGAAACCAAATCTTGAGCTTAGGTCATGCTTGCATTTGTTGTAAGTTTTCAGGAAATGACGAGTTAGTGTTTAATTAACCTTACTAGAAGCAGCTAATAATTTCAAATGTTGAATTATACCTTTATGTCTTCTGGTTTTTAAGTCAACATATACTGATTGACCTTGCAGTGGCAAAATTTCCGTCAGTGATATAAACCTAATGAGAATTACACCTTTCACTTGCATGAAAAGAGCACTATCTAATTAGAGAATATGCTTTTCAAAAATTAAGGTTGAAGGTTAAGATTTCATTTAGGATGCATTAGCTTAAATATGCCTGTGGGCTATTCCCACTAGCTAGGCTTTTTATGAATTCTCTTTAAAAGATAAGGAAAGGGCATTCTTAAAACGAAAAAGAAATTGATTCAATAGGATGCATGAATTCATATTCATATTCAATTTTTGTAGGAGTGGTCCTTGATGATTTGAAGGCTCAGACTACATTTCCCTTTGAATGTCAGTATTTAGTTTCATAAAACTACTGTATGAACAGTGTTATTAATTTTGAGATAAAAACAATAATAAAAAAGACAGGGATTTCAGGCTTGGTATTGACAGAAACAGACATAAAGGTCTGATATGTTTGTTTCTTTGCTCCAAGTAATATCTGTTACCCTTCACCAGTATTTCCTGGCATTCTCTCTGTATGCCTTCAACTTCTACTCACTGCTACTGGACTCATTTTTTGACATAAGGAGTTCCAGGTT
>VXBX01009390.1:0-42104 GCA_013400415.1 Scytalopus superciliaris
AAGCCTAGCCATGATGATGACGAAAACCTCATGGGAGACTGCAGAGAGAATGGAGTCAGACTTTTAGTGCTGGCCAGTAAAAGAGGCAATAGACACAAGTTGATATACAGAAAATTCTACTTAAACATCAGACAAATATTTTTTACTATGAAAGTGGTAAAATACTGGAACAGATTACAGAGATAGGTTGTAGACTCTGAATCCTTGGAAATATTCAAAAGCCAGCTAGACAAGTCTGTGAGCAACCCAGTTTAGGTTGACACTGCTTTGAGAATTCTGGAAAACTCAATTGTTCACTGTCTTTGCCTCACTTGCTGGTAACAGGAATGCCTGTTTATGGGAGCTGAAAAAATTTCTATGTGCTGGTAGAGCTGTATCCTGGTTCCAGCCAGGAAAGGGTTAATTTTTGCAGTAGCCAGGAAGGGGTATGGCAGGAACCTGGAGGTTGTTCTATACCACCTCACATCACTGCCTGGGGTGGAGGGAAGGGAGCCTCTTCCAGAGAGAAGGGGTCCCTTCTGGGTCAACAGAACGTGGCAGAGGGAGCACCTGGGTATTGTTTCCATGTGAATAATTCACCTCTTTTTTGTATGTTCTGTTACTAGTATTGTTGCTGTTACTATTTGCTTTCTTATCTCATTGCTGTTTCCAGTAAATTGTTCTTATCTCAACCCACGATCTTTAGCCTCTGTGCCTCCAGTTCTCCTCTCCATCCTGCCACAGGGGAGGAAAAGGGGGAGTGAGTGAGCAGTACATGGTTTCAGTGGGAGCACTAAATTGGAGAATACCATTCCTAAACCACAACAAACCAAAATTGGTGTGAAGTGCATTTTTCAGATAGAAATAACTAGATACCCAACAGTATGTGGGTGCTTCAAATTAGGCATTTAAAGCAGATACTAAAATTCGGTCAGCTGAATGACTCTCTGCACCTCTCTAGGGGTCCCCAGCTAGGGACTTGGTCCAGTTGGCTGAACAAAATCATCTAACATGTTTGAGATTCCCTGAGGTTTTAAGACACTGGCAATATGTCACTTCATACAGAAGCCTTGAGTCCCTCTAGATGGTCATCTGGAGTTTATTTGGGATACTGTGGATCATCTCAAGTGGTACTTCATACCCATATTCAGGCATACCCACTGATTATGACTACAGCAAGGTGGAGAGACCCAGCACATAAACAGAGATATATGCATATTACATACTAATCCAGGCGTCTTAATTTTTGAGCTAAATCTGACACATATGGATTCTAATAGTAAGTAAGCATCTAAACATTTTGTAAATCTGGGCTTAAGCTCCCTAATGCAAGAAACATTTCCGGAACGTTTAGTGTCTCTCTCAGTAAATCTCTGACTTTATTAAGACTTTTATTTCTATTACTGTATAAATGTTATGTAATCAAAAGAGACCAAGAACTTATGCTATAATTTCAGTAAATAAAATTATCCTGTGATTTTGTACAACTAAACTCAAGACTGTTCTCTGTATCTTTAAATAAGAACCTTTTTATTCTACGGGAGAACAAAAATGTTGAGATCAGTGCAAGGGATAGAACTCTTAAGTAGGAGGAAATTTATCATTGAAATAGGTGAAGAATGTCCCAGTCACTTCAGAATCTATTGCATCATGTGCAAATGTCTATTTGTTTTGTGGAAGGAAGTTTGGAAGTGAAAGGGGATAATTATGAAGAATGATGACATTCTAGCTGGTAAAAAAGTGCTTAATCATGTTCCTGCTGTCATTATAATTTACCGTTGCATCAAGTGCTAGATCACAAATAAAGTATAGCTTAGGATACAGTAGTTGCATACCAGACTATTTCAAGAATGCATAAAAAAGAGTAAAACCATGAACAATTTTTTCTAAAATGAGTACAATTGAGCAGTAAATATAAAATAAAAATGTGTCGTCATTTTTCATTATAAACAGTTTTCAGTCTGAAGGTTTTATAGTCCTCATTGCTATCATATCTGGAAACTTTTAAATATTTTGTCCTTCTTTTCTTTGGTTTCTTCAGGTCTGCAGTTAAATGAAAAGAGAAGGATTAGGCATTTTTCCTCTGTTAAAGTCCACTCTCTGCTGAATCAGCTAAATCATTTCCCCAGAGGTGTACAATCATTACAGGCAACCTGACATAGCAGGGAGCTTTTTCTAGGTGATTAGTTGAGCTTTGAAAAATGCAGAAATTTCCTCCACTGAGAAATATATCCTTTGGAACTAGGAGGTACTCAGCAATTGTACATAATGAAGGCTGCACATTAATCAATACAGCAAATTAACTTCATTTACAATCAAATTGAGACATTTTTACCAAGGTCAAACTGTTATAAAGCAGTTTGTCAGCTGTCTTGCCGCTCCTGTTGATTGCAGATGCAAAAACCACAATTTTCATTTACATGGGAAAATCATTATTTGATGTTACGCACTCACAGCCATCCTCTTTAAAAGCCTATGCAACTTCTGACACATGGAATTTATCACAGGCCAGCAGAAAAGAGAGAATTTCATGGAAGCCTTTTGTTAAAGCACTGCAGAGCAAAGCACTCAGTGAAGAGAGCTGCATATCTTGCATTTCCTTAGCAGAGTCCACAACACAGCACAGGCTGAGAGACAGGGAGGTGTCTTTTTAGCCTCCTCTACAATTGCCATTTTAGTCAGATGCCAAACCCACACTGAAAACTGTCAAATGCAATATATTTGAAACATGTTAACTCCATGTAACAAGAGAAACTCTCTCACTTACGGGCTGCTTATTGGCAATGGACAATGTCATATCCCTACACACAGCGTGGTTGAACACTGTATAACTAACGCATCCAGCTGGTGTTTGCTGGCTACATTGCTAGTAGCAGTTAGCAATTTAAATGGTAACCATGAAGTTAAACAGACCTTTCTAAGACAGCATTAAAGATACCTTTTTCAACACCCTCAATATTTGCCTTTCCAAATGCCATGTCTTTGTAGTACCTAGAAAAACTTCTAAATCCAAAAGACATGGTTGTGGATTTGGCTCATTTTGTGCAAGTGAGTTTATACTAACTCATTTGGTTTTGCAGGAAAACATGTAAAATCATGAAATCCAAGCTAGGGAGAGTGTACTGTTGCATTATTCTTGGAAAATATTACAAGTGGAACTCTAATTCTAGATGTGGGAGGAACTAAAAAACAAAGCACTTCTTGTCTTTCAGAGCTGGGTACATACTGGACACACTAAACTGAAGTAGAAATGGGCAGTTCATGCAGTTATGAACACACTACTGTAGTGGCATTTTGCTTTCCACATATCAACACAAGAAGGGAGAACACTAGCTCTATGGACCTGACTTGGGATTAATGAAGGTGCAATCTGGTGTATTCTGTATGAAAAAGCAAGCAAAGGGTACAGCCTTGCCAAAAATATATGTAAAATCTACCGTGACAGAACTTCTTAGCTCTTTAATAGGTGTACAAAGTCACTAAGGACCCTGGGTATAGCATCTGAAATAAGAAGATGTACTTCAGGGTGGACACAAAGCAAGCTTTTTTTTTTTTCTTTTTTAAATGTAATAAGTTAAAGCAGTGAAAATTTTTAATATTAAGATAATTTTAATCATATTAAATGCTATCAATAAACCACTATTTTATAAAAGTGCAAGATTATTTTCCTTAAGATCATGTAACAACCATTTAACTATGCCAAAAGCTATGTTCCATGACTATTGCAACAACATCCATGTATGTAGTATCTAAGCATGCAAACTATGTAAGAGAGCTGGGAGCTCTTGGCATGCATAAACACATGACCTTTTACAAACACTTGGCCCCATATTAAAAAAATACAGCAATCATTTAATGGAAAAACAGCAGAATCCCCAGCTTTGGAGAAACAGATTGCCATCACTCTCCTGCAACAGTACACTCCCACTTTCTTTTTCTTGGTTCAGCTACTGATTTGTTACAGTTATTACACTGAAACCGTTCAGTGTTCAAGAGGAGAACTGAACATGCCCCTCTTTGCATACAAGTAAATGGCATGTGTTCAAGAGCCATTCAGCAGAGTATTTCTCTAGAGCTTATTTTAGATTTAAGTCATAGGAAAACTTAACCAAGGAAAGATAGCAGGAGTGATCATTTTGTGGTAGGCTTTTTAATCCTTTCTGAAATAAATACCTCTATATTCTTTTCACTTAAGATTCTAATTTTATTAAAGTATTTCTGAAAGCTCTACACATAAAATCATTACTTATTTGCTGAGATGCATTACTGCCTACTAAGTGCTGTGCAATTTGATCAGTGTGTCGTATATCAACAGATGCCTTCAATTCATCTTTAATGAATTAGTCGGCTGCTTTGCTTGATGGTTCGTGCTACCTGAGCAAAATGTTAAACAAAAATTGGCATTAGTATTTCAGGGTCCTGAAATCTTAAAATATTTACAGTATAGCTCTCAGAATATACCAATAATAAGGAAAGTTAATCGCAGGTATTTCCCCTTATGAACAAGACATTGAAGATTAGCAACCGAATATACAGCTCAAGCTGGAATATGGAAAAAACAGAAACGTTTGATTCTGTTGCAGTTTTCATCTTGTAAGCTTAGTTTAAAAATAAAGCTTGTTGTGCTACCAATAGGAATACCAACTTTTCCATAAGAAAATCTAAATGCTCAGTTATAGAAAATTATGTAATAAACTTCCAAGGAGAAAATGTCTTCCAAGTTTGAAATGTCATTTCTCATTAATTTAATCTGTAAATTAGAGAAGTACCAAACCTGGCTCTTGAGACATACTGCCAGACAAAAAAAAAAAATTATTAGATGCCTTTATTATGGTGAGTCTGTGAACAGTTTTAATTTGCCATGGGCTGGAAGAGACAGTAAGATAAGACAATCAGAACTGCCAAAAATGTGAACTAGGAGTCATTGTGGCAGGGTTATGGGCTGGTTTTTTTCCCAGTTACTGCCTGGCACATTGTCAGCTGCTCCTGTGGTTTACCATGTTTTTCCCTCTGCATACCAGAATGAGGAATCCTGTACCGTTTTCACTCATGACAAGTGCCACTCATACTATAAAAGCATGAGATTCAATAGACTGCTCTTCTACAGATGTGACGTAAATAGTGCATTAAAATGAGTAGAGTAGTTCCCATTAAACCCTGGTAACTCTAGATTTAAAGTCACTTGACATGCCCCATTATAAAACTGTATCTTAAATTACTTATAATTTTGCCAGTTTTTAACCACTGCATTGGAAACTTTCCCTGCTGAGTCTCTGTTCAAGTTTAAAAAATAAAAATAAAATTAAAAAAAAGACTTAAAAAAAAATCCCTCATGAGTATATTAGATACTTCTTAAAGGACAAAAATATATAATTTTTGCCTATGCTAAAACCTTTGTTAAACTGTCTTTGAGTAGCTGAAGGTGATCCATGTTTGTAACTTGCTGAGGAAAGTCACAGATTGTTTATTCTCCTGTTTCCAAGAAAAGTTGCTTTTTTTCCGAGTTTCAACACTGAGAGCATCCTAGAAGACATCAGAGATAAAATAAAGTAGGTTGGGATCAGAAGGAGGAGTTCCAAATGTAGGGCATGGAGATAAACCCAAAAAACTAGGAAGCAGGATAGCAAATAGCATAAACAAGATAATGAAAAACCCTGACACAAGAGAAGGAAATGGAAATTGATGGACCATTTCATTGCTGAGAGGTCAGACATTGAAGAATGAAAACAATATACCGAATAGCTGTTCAGTAAGTGAGCAGTGACTGAGATTGGGATTTTATGAAACATGTGTTCCTATAATTAAGGATGGTATAATGTGCACACAGAGAAAGAACAGCAAAAATATGCAAGACAACCTTATTTCCAGCATTTCCTAACTTTTGAGTCTTTCCTGGCTTCTACTCTTAACAGGCTTCTAACACACTTTTTATGTGTAATACTCTCTGCTAATCCAAAATTTTCTTAAACTCAAAGAGCTAGAGCAAGAGCTGTAAACCATCTGGAACAGTTGCAAAGCAGATTACTGTTAGGAAATCTGTACCAAAGTATGTCCTATCCCACTACAGCTTTAAGGCTGCACGACTACAGAAAGACACAACTCCTAATTAGGGAATAACACTTCATGCTGCCTTCAAAGCCTGAAGTCTTTCCACCTACATCTAAATCTCATTAATATGTCATCATTCAACCATTACTATGAGACCTTTAACGAAAACAATAATAGCATTATCTTATCTGTTGCTTAGGGTCCTCAGCAAAGAATTATCAGCCAGGTGTATCAAAAGACATTTTCTAAGATGCTCTAAGATCTAGAGTGTTCCTCTGCTCCTAGCTGGCATTCAATATCATACAGTTATGACAATCAAGCTATTCAAAGACACCATATTTCACTTTTACATTGTCATATGAACTTTTTATTAATTATTTCCATAGAGAAATAAAATAGTGAAGGGGATTTTTCTGATTTATATTATTAGCCTCAATTCCTTATCTACTGTACATTAAATATAATAACTAACTTAATATAAAATGGTTTATAGGTTGGAAAACTGCTAAATATATGTATAAAAGAAGGCTACCCAAGCAGTTCCTTCAGACAATTTCACATTGCCAGATGAACAACTTTGACTGATGGATATTATATTGACATAGACAAATTAAAAACATTCATATCTATGTAGCCCTTGTATCCCTCAAAATCCGAAAGCTCAGAGCAGTCTAGATACTATATAAATCTGCTTATAAATAGTTATCTAACTTAAAATATAAATTTTGATCCAGGTTATTTAGACTGATTTAGGGGTCATTCCTTGAGAAGGCTCCTACTTGCAAAGCTTTATTAGTGCAAATCAGTTTCATGAACACAGCAAGGCAGCGATCTCTGTCTTAGCCTCCCTTAACCAGAAACACTCTTTTCTTTGGGAAATGCTTATGCCATGCAGGGAACAATTCATTTCACCTAATTTTTGATAATTAAGAGTTAAAAATCTCAGCTTGTCACCTTAGGCTAGTGCCTGGGAAGAAGCTGGCCCTTTGAAGCTTGTATGTGACTTGCACAGGAACGCAGGCATCTGTAATACAGAGAATAACCTAATGTAACATAGAGCAGCCACAGTGGATCAGCCCAAAAGCAACACCCAACATCCTGCCTGTAAAAGTGGCCAAAATCAGATGCCTAGGGAAGAGTACAAGAAAATACAAATGACACTTGACCTCAGTAATCTCCAAGCCTCTAGCTACCACAGCCTCAATGACTTCCTGAGCTGATGTTTATGTGTTTAATAATGTGAATAATATGTGTTTAATAATTCCGTTTTTTCTCAATGAATTTCACCAGACTCTTCTTGATTTTTTGTAAGCTTTTAGTGCACCCAAGTCATGTAGAAAGGATTTCCACAGCTTAGCTAGACACTGAAAAAAAAGACACTCATTTGTTCATTCAGTTTGCCTCCTCCTCGTAAACTAGTAAGTTTAAATGTAAGAGGCCCTATTTCTTGTACTGGAAGGAAAGGTGATTGGTTCCAATACAGATTCTTCATTACTTTTGTGGTTTCACAGATCTCTACCATATTATACAAGAATCTCCAAAGTAGGAAAATTAAGGTGATTGTACTAACACATATGCTGAGTTTGAACCACACCTGCGAGCAGCATTTGTGAGCTCAGACGCATTAACTTTCCAGAATGACCAAATGACCCTCAGATAGCCACAAATACATGACAAAAGTAAACTCCCAAACTTTAGGAGAGAATTAAAAATGAGAACTAGACAAAAAAGAAACAATTCAAGAAAGGATTTTAATTTCTTTTTTACATCAAAATATTGCTAATATACACAAACAGCTTTATCTGCTGGCATATACATCTGGTCACATTACTCATAAATCAAGATAGGAGAATAGTTTCTTAGCTGCTGATATCTTGATGGTCCCTTTATGGTAATTTGATCATAAGAAGGGACATGCTTGAAAAGAGTGAACATTAGAAATGTCCTGCTTATGTGAGACTTTTCTGAGTGAGACAAAGCCAGCAAACTTTTGACTACTACATCCACGGTAAAAGATGCATCAAGTCAGGCCTAGGAGACTAGAGGCTTGCTGATGAAGGGGAAATGTGACTGCTTTAGCTGCCAGTAGTAGCAGTTGATGTGGCATATGCTCTTATACCATGCAATGTGATCAGAAAAAAAAACAGAGGGCTGCATTTGCACCCTTGGCAGATGTCACAATTTTCAACTGCCAGAACAATTTCTGGCAATCCAAATGTAAATTAGATTCGCCTTGGAGTTGCTGTAACTCAGGCCAACCCCACGACCAGCCAGAGTGCAAATACAGCAAAACACAAAGGTGGCCTAAACCCACACTTGTTCTTATTCATTTGTAATGTCTGTATCTCAGCTTGAGCTAAAAATCAAGCCTGCACTCTGTGGAATAGGGGAGAGAAGTGTATTCACTATCCAGGGCTCATCTACTCTTTTCAAATCCCAAAACTCAGGCTGTTCTCTGCCAGTGAACACCTTTTCTGTCCATTCTGCATGCTCATTCACTATCATAATAATAATTGATCAGGATAAGAATAGGACATATAAAACATTGTGGAGCTGAAAACTAATTTCTCCAACAATCATGGCCCTTCTTAAGACATGGGAATGCAGTAGTTCTGGCCATGCATGATTGGTTTAATATACCTCTGGCAAATCTATCTT
This sequence comes from Scytalopus superciliaris, assembly GCA_013400415.1. Classification (NCBI taxonomy): domain Eukaryota; kingdom Metazoa; phylum Chordata; class Aves; order Passeriformes; family Rhinocryptidae; genus Scytalopus; species Scytalopus superciliaris. Next base: position 8,686 of record VXBX01009390.1, read on the forward strand.
TCATAAAAGAGCCTTAGCAAGCCACTCTTCTTTCCCTTGGTGGGAGGAATGGGGCGCTCGGTTCCACTGAGACCCAAGCATCTCACATGGAACACAGACAACCTGAGAAGTTTTATAGTTGCTTTGCTCTCACTTATCACAATGAGCCTTATAAGTCTTATTCTGTAGAGGCACTTGGAGATCATTTTGCAAGCTTTCACACTCTGTCAACATGGAAAAAGCCAAATAAAATATGTCTGTTTCAGGTAATAGTCTTAAATTAGAGGAGTCATAACCAGCTCTAAGAAGCAGTGTGAGTCGAGTTCTTCATTCAAGTAAAACAGCTACAGGGTGACCTGATTCACAACAAATCCTGGTTCTCTTACAGCAGAGGAATATATAATTATAAAAAAACCTGGAAGTAGCAAGTATTAAATTACGTTGCTAGGGTAGTTAATTTCTAAAGGGCTTATTACAGGCATGAACCGCAAACCTGTGATTTTTCTTTTTTCGCATGAATTGATGTCATAACGAGGTTTAAATGGAGACTCGGTGTCTACTTTGCCTCCCAAAGGAGAGGGGTTCCCTCTCTCGCCTGGGCACAGTGCCTCCTTCTGCTGTGCTACTTAATGCAAATGTAAACAAAAGGGAGAGTCAAACCATGAGAGCTGAATTCATTTCCAACTGGCTGTCATGGGTTTTCACTTTGGTCTCCTCATGGTTCACAAGGGTACCTTTCAAGTCTGGTTTATACAGAAGATGCTTATATGATAAAAGGGTAGAACCTAAAGCAGAAATACGGTACTGATTTTGAGGTGGAAACAAATCTGCTTATAGAAGCAATCCATGTGGAACCTTGATTGTAGAAATCTTTAGCACTTCTGTTATTGGAACAGCTGAGAATAAAGCAGGAAATCTCAAATGAACAGCTATTTTTTTCTACCAACCCTGAAAACTAATGTTTTACTATAAATCTACCCTTTCCAACACATATTGCATCCCCTCAGGGCTAGCTCCTGTGTAGGCAGATTAAGCGGTTGCCCATGGCAGCAAAATGTTAGGCATGGCAAAGTGTTTAGAGACTGCTTATTGTGTGATCATAAGCTGGGTGAAGCAGACATTTTCCAGTGTGTTGAGGGTTACAAAAACCCTGGAGACATCACCAGCTTCCCCCATTCTTCCACATAAAAGTGAGCAATAAAAATGGGCAGTTTCACAGCAAGGAAATCTGTTTTGTAAATCACAAACTCAGTGACAAAGAATAGTGAAAGCCTGTACCTTTTAATAAATAGATAAGAAGAATATAGATAAACATGATGCTGCAGCATACCAATTAGTGTGTTTTGTACTCTAACCTTCAACAGAGTCAGAACTGTGTCATTTGACATATTGAGAGCTACAGGGTCATCACCTTGTACTTTTAGTCATGGAATATTCAGGCTGGGTATTTGAGAAGGCACTTGCCAATCCCAAAGTGGAATGAACAGAAGTATATGAATGTTTATTCATGCTGAGAATCTGACCACAGGGGCTTTTACTCACACACTTCCTTTAAAAGAAAATTGAGTCACTATTAATGACACACATTAAAATACTATCTTAGTAGAGCAAATGTTAAACACACATAAAGGATGGCCAGAGATGAAAATACAGCAGCTGAGCAGGAGATGATATGCTGTCTCCAGTGCTAAATTTGTCTCTCACAATACACTCCACCACTGCTCTTTCTGCTTGGTTTTTACTTTCTTTTAGAGCCAAGTCTGTGTGGTTGTGCTGAATCAGATGAAAACATGAGCACTTCAGCACTGCACAATACTTACCACCATCCATAACAGATATTTCTACACTAGTACATAGTGTGTATGTGGGTCATGACCTTTATTCAGTACTTAACAGGACAATGGCTGCATCAGGTGGTGCAAGTTACCAGAGGGATGCTTCAGCCATGCCACTTAAGATGGTGATGTGGGACATGTTTGCTTTACAAATACAACTGCAAGGTATAACTGACTGCCATGAATCAAATGTGCAGGTAATATTGCTGAGACTGCAGTTCCTATCAGTATGTTCATGTTAGTTCTCTGGTAATAGTTGACTTGCCATGGCAGAGATCCTTATGGCACCGCAGGGATCAGTGCAGGGCCACTGCCTGGGGAGTTACCCCAGCTGCAGAATACAGCCTTTGTCACTACACCAGGAAGACTGCACTGTCCAGTCAGCTACACCAGGTTGAAGTGTCCAACTTCAGGGGCTAAGCTATCTAGAAGCTATTCACACCTCTAGGAGGCAAAGAATTCCTAACAAGTTCCTTTCAGACTAAAGTAATTAAAAGCCCTCTGGCTTTATTGGGAACTGGAGGCTGTAAGAAGCCACTGATTTAACCAGCCATAGGTAGGGCTCCACTGTTTGGGCTGGGAGATGTTCCTAGGATAGGAATAGGACTGCTTTAAGAGAAGGCAGAGGCTGGCAATTCTAAATACTGCCTGCAACAATCTCCTTGGAAAGTATCATGTGCTTGCTTCATTCAAATTAATATCCAGAACTCTTGAGTTGGTGACTTAAATGCCATAGACTGATTGCAACCGAAGGAATTTGGGGGTGGATTGGTAGTGAAGATACACCTGTTTATTTGAAGTATAGTTTTCAATATAAAGTAAAGAGCAGGGCAGTGAATCAGAAGAAGGAGTTTTGAACAAGAAAAGCATAGAAAGGCAGACTGGTATTTGTGGGATGGATGTTAGTTCTGCTTTCAAGGGAAGAATATGTCATGGACTTGTGTAACTAAGCAAACAAATCCACCAGAACTGTATTATCAGTTAGACCCTTCATCAAAAATTATCCCACAATTCGAAAGGTAATTTCTTCAGAAAAGAGTAGCAGAGCAAAGCAGTGGCACAAGCATACTGTCCCAGAGTTAACCAGGGTTGGCTGAAGAGTGGCTCCTGCTTTGCTTGCGGTTCCCAGGCTGTCCTCAGCTGGGGCAGAACTGAACCACAGGATGTGGAATAAATAAGCCAGCAGCCTGGTGCACTGTCCCATGATAGGACATAGTTGCTGGCCCATCTTGTCACACATCAGATGTGGAACGCCACAGCTGCTTTTTTCCTCACCTTGACATTTTTTTGAGTCAGTCCTCTGCATCTTGTGTGCCAGCTGTGTCCTTGACGTGTAAAGATTTTGATGTCTGAACTCTTGAAGTCAATCAATCTACTGTAGAAATCACCAGTCAGGTAAAAAATAGCAGGTTTTCTGCCATTATTTAGCAAGTTAATTTATTAAAAATAATTTCCCCTCCCCTTGACGGGTTCTAAAAATCAATTCTTTTAATTGAATTGTTGTCTCCTCTCACAGCTTAATTATCCCATATAAATTACTATTCTGGGCTCTGATGTGCAGGTGCAGTGATAGGGTTAAAACCTGAGGTCAGTGTTTTGCTGGTTGATGCCTAAAGAGCTAGAATTTCACAAAAGGGTGAAAGCTCTGGCAAATTTATTTTTACTATATTTTGCTTCTATATTCTAGAATTTTCTAAATGAAGTTCTGAATTCTTGTTTCAGATTTTTTTTTCTCTCCCTAGAAGTGTCATAAAGCTAAAAGAAGTAAAGGTTAAAAAGCATTAAATAATTCCTACAACAAAAATTGTACTTTAGCTAAAATTAAAGATTTTACATCAACTGCAATTACTATTGTAGGCTTTTGCCAAAACAGTTTGGCAATTCCTGTTTCAATTCTCCTTGGTATGAAATACATAATTTAATGGAATTAAAAGTTAAATGTTCTTATACCTCTAATTCTGAGGAATCACAGACACTGCTTTGGATCTGTATATTGTGCTCTGAATGTACCTCTTTGGAAGCAGTAGCTTTATGGAATGTCATTAGCTTTCTATCCATAAAAATTTGCCCCCACAGTTGAAAATTTCAGCTATAAAAAATATTGGGTGAAGGAAATTATGGCTTTATGACCTAAGTTTTATGCATCAAATTCAAATTCACAAAATTATTTTTAAGTTATCCCACCCTCTTATTGGGATACAGGCACTTTAATTTCTCTCCTTTCTCAGAATCTGAAACACCTCCTCCCCTCCCCACAAGAGTTCCTTTGCACTCATTATGCATCTCCAGGGTACACAATTCAAACAAGAGCTACCTTGTGCTAACAGAGTGTTGATTTGCTTGTGTTCATGAAAGTAAGGAGAGTGCTTTCCAGGACAGGAGCAGGGCAGGTGAGTGGGGATGCTCTAGGTTTTTAATTAAAGTATTCTTTCAATAACACTGTAGAGTTGTTGAATAGCTGCAGATTTTTCTCTTCCATATTTTAATAATCTTAAAATGCGATTCCGTTATGAAAACAGAAGTTTCTTTTCAACACATAACTTCTATGAAAGAGTTGTCTTGAAGGATACTGTACTATTTATGGTTGAAAAATATCACTTTCCTCTGTTTTTCCTCACTCACAGCATACTCAGTCCTTACTCTCTACTCATGCATAAACATTTGCAGAATTATGGCCTTCAGCCCCAATCCTGCAAAGATTCATTCTGTTCATAAGCCAGCAGACATAAAGCAGCTACTGTCAAGAACATGATTTCAAAAACCTCTACAATTCTAGATTAAGGACTGTATTTTACGATTTCTCTGAAGCATCTCTCAGAAATGCACTGGAGTACTTTCAAGTAATTCTTGCTGTAGAATGTTTTTCACATTTATAATAATTCATAGCCTCTGCAGAGCATCCCAGCATTCTGCTGTTCTTTTAAACAATCATTAAACTACTTCAGAGGTGCATGAAAAATTTACTACTCCTTAATTCTAGTAGGAACCCTGAAAAGTGTGTTGGTTGTATGCCACTTCTTACTCATTATAACCCTGTCTTTCTTACCTTAGTCTTCATTGCTAAAAAAATACATATGTACTGTCTTAGACTGGATGATAATATCTTCTCTATATATAAATTAATTTTTTTTGTCTGAACCAAATACACTATTTCTTCACTTGTTAAAACAGTTCTCTTTGCATTTCTGGAGAGGGGAATTTGGGGGCCTAATAAATGAGTAGAGTTGTTGGTGACTGTCCAAGGGCAGGCAGAGCTGGGGAAATGAATGCACGTGGACCCAGGTCGTTAGAGATGAGCCTTGAGGAACACTGTGGCACCTTAGGGGTATATTTATCAGTAAAATCAAAAGCAGCAGTCAAGCACTTAGCACTGAAATTATCTGACAGGTCAGAGACAGATGAATTAACCTTAGCAGGCAATGCTAGCTGTGTTGGCTTTCTGCTTCCATCTTCCATTCACCTCTTTGATCACACACATTGCTTCAGTTCAGCAAGTAGGATCCTAGTGTGGGAGTCATGATCAAGCTTAATTTGACTCTGTGTTCCCTCTGCTTCCCTTCAGCAGGTTGAAAATCTATTTCAACACCATTGTAAAAATATCATAAAAATAACACTTGAATATATTCTGTCAAAATATCTTTCAGAGATCTATCTGCCAGATTCCTGGCAAATAATTGCATTTGCAAGTGCACATGTTGCTTCACAAGCAGAGGAACAAAAGCCTAGCAGGACATCTGGCTCTTCTCTTGCTCTTTATCCCAGCTTGTATCCTTTGTCACTGCACACCTTCCGTGAAAAGGAGGCAATGCTTCTCCCAGTAGAGCCTGTTCACACACAATTTCATTGCTTGATTCTGCTGGGAAACAGGGACTTTCATAGGCCTTGCCAAGAATGGACTCATGTGGCATAGTACTGAGGTTTGGAGCTGGGATCAAAGATGTGGAGAACTGCCAATCTGGGTATGCTATGGACAGCTGTGCAGGGCAGAGGCAAATGCATCATCCTCATGTTGATCTTCCAAAGAGCATTTTGGATGGGACTGAGGATAGACATGGAGGATCTGCTCTAGAGCTGCATGAGGTCATGGGGTTGTGGGGTCCCAGCACACTGTTCACAAGGGACCTCCTCACTACTGACTGCCCATGAGCTTGAGGTGTCTGCTGCAGTCATTATTCCCAATGCACGGGTACAACCTCTCAATTACATGTGCAAGGCAGCAAGTGAGTGAGCTGAAGTTAGGAGGTAGCTCAGTGTGGTGTATTGGGCAGCTGTATTATCAGCCAGCATAAATATCACATCATGCTCCCTGGCTAATTCAACAGAAGTACATCGCTGTACAAACATGTAGTCATACCTGACCTAAGCTTGTGGTTACTAATGCCCACTCTAGAGTGAACAATGATGGGACCATGACTTTAGTCATTCTCTGCAGATTGCCAAGGGCAGGCAGGTATGGTGGGTTTACTTTCTCTTTTTTCCAACATGAATTCAACATGACAGGACTCAGCCAAGTATACTTCCAAGGTCATCTGTATAGATAGGTGTCCTGAACACAGCCATGCAAAGTAGTGTACAGTAGATTACTTAGAATATATTGTAGTTCAGCATGACATATATTTCAACACACTAAAAAAAAAACAAAAAAACACAGGTAAGGTAGAGTAAAATAAGCATGTAGGAAACATAAATGGACTCTTTAGATCCTACATTACTGAAGTCCCTGAAGTTAATCTCCAGTGTCTGCATCCTAATACTGTTTACAGCACTTAAAGTTTGTTAGATTTTTCTGATTACTTAAGGACTAATCAAAATTCTACCTTCACTCTGGGACATTTTGCATTTTCCTCTGATGACTAATGACATCCCAAACAAGTCTGAGTATAGGCATTTTTCTGTGACTGTTTTCCTCATTTAAGATGGATTAGTGCTGTCATCAGCAGGTGTGGGGAAAACACAGAAGCCCAAGCACTGAGTATAACAAGCAAGCAGGAACTGCATTTAAAGTAATTTGAAATGCAAAGATAGTGACTTGCCCCTAAGCAGGATTTTGAAAGGCTGGAGCATCTTGGTGTCTCACCAGGAAAGGATAACTGATGCCCAGTCTGGGGATTGTCTCTCCTGGCCTAATATATGTAGCATTCTCATTCTTTGAGAACTATTCACATCTGTGACATGAAAATATATAGATATAATTCTGCTATATAGCCAAGTATAAGCTTCAGTTATTGTGTATAAATATATATTTTCAACATATATATGGTATAAAACAACAGCAGAACTGTATTATACCAGTTCTAATCCTAGAACTGCAGTGCAAACAGCATCTGTGCTTTAATAACATTTACTATTAGCTTCTTCCTTGTCTGTTTCCATAACTCATGCTACGTCCCATCTGCACTAAGATAGTGCAGCATAAACAGCTTTCAAAAGCCCCTTCTACACATGAGCTACAGTAGCCCATCTCTCAGATGATGCTCCTTTCATCATGATTTATACTCATTCTACCTCTTACCAGTCACATTTGACTTTGGCCCACTGATTTTTAATGAATTTAGGGATGGCAAATTATGTGTGACCTACTTTCCAAGTGGATGGTGTTTCACCTAACCAAGAGTGTCTGAGCATTGTCATCCTGTGTTTAGCTTTCATGCCTTTGATGAGTCAGTTCCATGCTGCCCACCCTGCCAGGGGTGCTCTGACCACAGGGTTCCCCATCACTGCAGCAGAAAAGGCAAAAGGGTGAAGTTAGAGTAGTCATTAACTGGTCATTAGCTAATGACAGTAAATTGATTCACTAAGACAAAGACAGCCTTCACCTATTTGTATTAGGTGTGTCTAATTCACCAAAGCAACCAAGAGGATTATGTAAATTGAAAATTTACTTACCTTGGAGAGGGATGTTGCCTGCTGCCCACTGGGCAGGAGCCAGGGGCAAGCTGCAGGCAGGCAGGCAGGCAAGTGAGCATGCAGCAGCAGGGGCGCAGGGCAGAGCCTAGGGGTACACAAGGACCTCACTCACCCACAGCTCTTGCCTGGCTGCCAGCCAGCCCATCCAGCAGCCTTTAGTGTTCTTCCCAGGTGGTCCACCCAGAACCTACAAAGCATCTTTCTTACTCACCTTTGCACTCGCTGGTAGAGCCAGGGCTCTCCCTGAGAACACCCTCCTGCCCTCAACGTGCCTCTCTCAGCTGTGAATCTTCCTCTGGGGTGCTGGAGCAAACCTCTAGCCTTGCCTAAGCCCAGCTCTTCACACCCCTGCAGTTTCCAGACACATATTGGCATGGTGGGCATGTCCTGCAAACTGCCAACATGTCCTGAGGGCTGGTACCATCCCCCTTCTCCCCATTCCTCCCCATGGTCTCCTCCCCTACCTCAGATCACATCTTCTGACGGACACACCAAGCTGACAAAGGTAGATACCAGCCTACTAACAGGATTGTTTTCAGCCATAGCTAGAGTAGCACCCACAAAGGGACATATGACTTTGACACTGTGCAATGCCCACCTTTTCACATCTATTTCTACACAAATAAGAATTCCAGGATACTCTGAAACAGATTTACATTGATGTCCTTTACCAGTGCTTTGCAACTAGAAAAAGGCTTGACAGTAACTATTCACTACCAAAGGGATATAGGAAAATGAAAATCAGGGGCTCTTACATTTTGGTTTTTAATCAAAGCCTTGCAATTCATCATTTGAAGTATTCTTATAACTATCAAAATATACTTCAGGTGCTTTACACCAAAAATGTTGATCATTATGTAAGCACTGCCAAGTTTATAAAGATTATGCCTACAGTTCCATTGCCTGTATTTCTGGGATGTGAGAAATACACCCCTACTGCTCACACACAAAGAGTGCAAACACATCACCAAAAGCCACATTCCAGGAGAAATCAGTAGCTTTATGTAAATTCTTTAAAGTGGTGAAAAATGTTTAGACAGTAGTATTGCAATAAGAACAAATAAATGCAATATCATTAGAGATACAAATAATTTTTTATTTTATGTTCTTTTTACATTCCTGTTATAAGCCCTGAATATTTAAGGACTGCAAGCTAAAGACATAATAATTCTTAGAAAGAGTAGGAAAAATTAAAATAGGGAGGATATAAGGCATCATAAAATATGAAGAAAATTCAGAGAGGATTTACACAGAGGAGCTGGTGTGTGTTCTTCTCCAGCCCGTGTACAATGCACACATTGTGGCCAGATTCCCAAATTTAATGTTTCACCATTCCTAATATTTCTCTTTATGCCTTGTATTTCCAACCAAGTTTTTACATGAGAATTGCACTTCTAATTTCTCAAAAAGAATGTATATTTCTAGTCCTTTAAGATGACTAAAATTTCCTGAAAGAATAAATGACAAATTAAAAGAAACAAGAACTGTGCAATTTTTCACCAATTTGCAATTTTGTGCAGATGCACTCCTGTACCGACTGCTGTGCAAACCCATGCTGTTATATTTGTCACTTCAGCCCGTGGTTAACTCAGCCAAGGGTACAGTACAAGAAAGTGCAAATTATATTGATGTGACATCTCTTACGATGTCTGTCAGACTGACTTGCACTTAATTACCAATGTATGGCTCACACCATTTCATAGCACCTCTGGTCTCATGTTACAGTTTACCAAGCAGGATTCCTTCCTGAGATGGAAAGAGATGGAGGAAGGAAAGGATCCTTTGTGGAATGTATCTAGACAAAAGACAATGCAAAACTGCTGTCTCAGTTCATTAACATTTTGTATTGCTAAATCTCCTATTTATTTTTCTTTGATTGTAGTGAACGCTTATTACAAAAGAAATGAATCATAGAGCAAAATAATATTATCACAATCCCATTTCCATTCATATCTGATGTTACTCTGAATTTAGAAGAGTCCTCTAGAGCTTGGGCTCTTTTCTAATTTTTGCTGAGATCACTGTGTATCCAAGAATCTATTTCTATTTTTCCATTCACTTCAGAGATATAAACCAAAAGAAACGGTGCATAGTTCAAGATTTTTCAAGCAAGGTAGTCACATTTGAAGACATTTCCTTAACATATTTAGGCTTCCAGTGAAGAATTTTCTAAAATGCAGTGGGATTTCACTATTTGTTTTTGTTTGTTTGTTTGTTTGTTTTTGCCTGGATTTATCAGCTAACAACTAAAATGTGTTTGAATGATCCACAGCAAACTGATTACAATGCTGATGGGGTCATGATGTGCTTATAATTAAAGGTGAGTTTAAATCTAGGCTTAGATTAAATCAATAAATCTGATATGCCACAGTCTTGAAGAAAATTTTGTACACAATCTTTAATATACATTCAGCTCCGAAACAGGAACAAATGGTGTTTTCAACATAGTGCTTTAATGAAGAATCCTTAAATTGCTGTCTTGCTAATCCTTAATTTCCATGTATGTTATTGAAATTTTCTAGATTTCTGAAAAGTTTGTTTTAAAATATACTTATTTTTACCATTGTTCATTATTAAGGTGACTTCATTTATACTGAGCAGAGAAATAGCACCCTTCTATGCTTTATGCAATAGCTGTCTTAACCATGCACATTTAATTGCTTCACCTGCACTACATGTACTAATCATACTATACTTCAACCTCTTTAAGGCATACCCGGTTATTTTCTTCTCATGTTTCTCATCTCTTTCAGATCCCTTTAGACTTTTTTGTCTCTTTACTAATGTTTACAGCACCTTCCAATTTAGTATCACCTGTAATTTTTTTCAAAGTGCTTTTTACCCTCTTTTCCAAAATACAAATTTAAAATATTTCATACAATCCGTTCTCACATATACATTCACACTGACACATTTCCAGAAAATCATTAGCTTTATCTTCCTATTGCAATGCACTGCTGCTTACCATTCATTTGCTAAGGGGAAGTCTGTGTTGTTTTGCTTCTGGAGGTTTTTTTATTACCTCTGAATTAAGCAATTAATTCTGGGAAAGAGCAAGGAAAGCAAAAAGTTCATTTTAAGTTATTATAAGCTAAATTCTGCAAAGAGTGACCAAAACAAAGAGTGAACTAGCATGTAAACAATGCTTTCTGATACCTTCTTCATGGACTTTGGTATCCAACTATTGCTACAATGTAACAGAGGGAGAACCAGGAGAAACCTCATCATGAATCAGCACTTTCCTTGGTTATGATAAGTAGTAATTCCTAAGCAACTGGTCACTACTAAATGATGATATCTGCAATCAGGTCTCTAGTGCTGTAATTAGAAGCTATTAGCAGAGTCAAAATACTTTGATTCAGATAAACAAACTAAGGATCTAAGTTCTATGTTAAAAAAAAAAAAAGCCACACAGGAAAAAAGACAGATGTAGCCATGACAAACAGACAAAATAGGTGTTTTAGAATGCAAAGCAAGTACTATTAATTTGTAAGCTATCTGAAATTCAAATTTTGTTAAGAGCTTGCTGATTCCAAGAAAAGACAGTTGGCATTTTGATTATAACTACTTCATTTATTGCCTTAATGCTGTATATAATCTTTCTAAAACAAATACACCAAATTAATAATTATACAAACTCCTGCGATGCTCTCAAAATAGGATTCAGTGTAGCTCAGTGCGATGTGTGTGATTTTTTTTTTTTTTTCCAGGCAATAGAATTGTATCCTTTAAGATCATTAAGGCTCAGGGTCAGACCAGGCTCTTTATTCTTTTAAACAGATGTTTGGGGGATCCTGGCTGCCCTTTTTTTTATCACCTTCTGCTAATTACTCTCTGCCTATTCTCTCCACTCCCTGGCTTTCAAGTGGACGCTGGGCCCCTGAATACCATCTGCTCAAAATTCTGGTCCCTGCCCTCTATTAGACCTCACTAGACCTTAGTCTTTTTTCTTTTCCATTATGGAGATCATGCATGCATTAGGTGGGTCATGTTCCTTTTGCAATACACAGTGGCACGTGCCAATGCCCTTGAGGAATCAGCTGCAGGGATAAATTTACAATTGGCTTGCTTCCCCCAAAACAACATTAAGCTTTTGTTCTCCCACTCACAATTTCATACAATTACAGAGATATAACTGTCTACTTTAGATTATAATGAAATTTGAAAATATCTTTTTTAAAGCAACAAGGCTTAATTAAACACAGAAAGCTTAAAAAGAAAAAAAAGAAAGAAAAAGAAAAAAAGAAATCAAAGCTGCAAATATTAGAATTTTTAACTAACTCCTTTGAATGCTTGAATTTAGACACGGACTTTTCTCAGGTTCCTCTGAACAAAAACTAAACCAAGCTGCTTATCTTAGGCACAAGCTACTTCTCTCTACAATTTCAATTCTCTATATTTTTTGTCTAAGAAACAGTGCACATCAAGTTGAAATGATAAGGAACTTAGTCATGTTAAAGGGAATATATCAGTACTGCTTGCAGCTTCTAAAGGTGGTAGAAGGAATTCCTCCTGTAATAAATAGAGTTCCCTCCTCACTTTGGTTGGCACTGTAACCGTACAAATTACTTTGTGTTGGTCATATACTGCAGACTGCAGAAAGAGATTTAAGGAGGTTTGAAAACACAGAGCAGAGGCTGTTGCTTCCTGTACTGCTATTATGATTAAACCCTGGAGACCATTTTAAGACTATGTTATAATTTGCACATCTTTTGTATAACATGTGAGTCTTTGGAGCACCCAGTGGGTCACAGTTGGTTGAGTGTCTTGCTTGAACAGTTATAAAAAAGCATTCCCACAGAAGAGATCAAGCTGAAAACCTAGTGGCAGTCTCACTTGTCAGAGTCACACTGCCATATTATGCAGGATTCATCTATAGAGGAAATGTTTCCATATAAATTAATCTAGTTACAACTATATTATCTCTATCAGCATAGATTGCTATTATTATCTGTACCAAAATGAATTGCTATTATCTATAAACTTTCGATCATTTTGACTGGCAGACATCACAGCTGCTCCAAGTTGATGCTGTTGAAATAAACAACAGTAAAAATTGCATAAACATAATTTTAACACATCACTGTATTTTATTCTATTTCCTGCTTCACTTGTGCTAGTCCACTTCCACCAGACTAACTTTGATAGTCCAAAAAGCCTCTCTTAAGCAAAAACTCCATCTCCCGGAAAAACATTTTTTTCTTCCTCTTGCAGTCTGCATTTTCTCCAAAATATAATCACATTTTCTATCTTGTGACACAAAAGATCTAGTTCTGGGCAAAAGTAATTTTCAAACTTGTGACATGTTTGTGATGATAAAGTGTAAACACTTTCCTCTGATCTACAAATGGTTTGAAGTAGGAACCCATTCCAAGTCTATATGTGCCATTTAAAAGATCCATATTGACTTCAGTAGGCTTTCTATCAGCTCCTGGTAATCTGTCACCATGGAAAGAGGGATAAAATACCCAGTATAAATTGTATGTCCGCTGCTTTGATTATGAAATGTTTAGAGCTTATAGTCTCAGGAATCATGGTGCTTAGAAGAGTTCAGTCAGAACTTCATTGTTTATCCTGTATCGCTGTAAGTTTTCTGGCATGAAACCAAAGAGCAGAAATACCACAGGCATACAGATTTTCTAGTTTCCTTTGATTTAATTATAAGAAATTGTCTTGGTTCCACCTAAATGTAACAAAGCTAATGCCACAACTTTTTCCTACTCTGAGTATCAGTAATAATCATCAGATAATCAGCCAATCAGAATTAATAACTTCATACCTTTTGGAAAATGATGAAAACATTTTTCACACAATAAAAAGATTCTCAAATTTGTACTGAAGTGTAGTTTCAAGTAATTTTGAAAACAACTGGTTTTATTCTCAGAAATTGTTTTGGATGATTTAGTATTTCAATTTAATTATTTTACATACTAAAAGATATTTTAGGGATTTTAAAATTACCTATGGTGATGAAAACAATTTTCCTTTTTTTTAAGAAGTGACTTAGGATTTCAATAACAGGAAGGTTTCTTTAGCAGTATTGTCAAAGTCTTAAGTAAGATGAACTTCAAGGATAGGATCCAGTTCATTTAACAGAGTTAAATACAGTTTTAGGTATCTAATGAACCAGATCTTCTGAAATGTTTGTTTTAATTCTCTCTGTAGAGAATACGAAAACCTTGGCATCTCTGAAGATCTTCACGGAGAAAGTCCTCCTGACCTCATCCTAGGACCACATATTAAAAATCACTAAGCTCAATGAACATAAGATCAAAGAAGGATACAAAATTACGAACCTCAGTTAGAGTCAGCACTTAAACTCAGCACCACCTTGAGGTTCCCTCACATGACTTTCTTGTAGTTGAAAGCTGAGGAACTGAGAGAGTTTTTTCTGTCTTTTGCGAGTCCTGAGAGGCTGCATAATTCTATTTATACATGAGAGACAAAAGAATTTAAGAAAATGTTGCTAAGAAGAGCCTATAAATCTGGACATGCAGTCTCCTACTCCAGTCACTGTCAAACTTGCTGGTACATCAGAGTTCAAACAAAGGCTTGAAAATGCTGAGTCAGTTCTGACAATGCTCAAGATTTACCTTTAATATTTATGAAGAAAATTGAGAATATATTGCTTCAGAAATGCTTGTGTACCATACAAATAGAATGAAACAGCTCCAACACTCTCCTTGGGAATTAGGTCTTTTGTATAAATGAGTGTATACAAAGAGCTCAGGTATAATGTCAATCTGAAAAATGCACATGTTTTCATTAAATATTTACAGCTGAATTTGTAATGAAAGTGGAACAATATTCTGAGGACTATTTCAGAATTGGTCTGAATTAAAGGGCATGTTGTATGCTTACCTATTTAATATTTATCTATTAATTTGATCTATGCTTGTCCTCAATTCTAAGTCAATTAATTTGAAAGATCATTTGAGACTTGGATGGTATCTAAGTACTGATATGTCTGCCATCACTGTCACAGGTGAACTACCCATGAATCTGGACCTCTTGTTGCCCAGTGACTCTTGTCATATAGTAAAAAGGTGTGTAGCTTTTTGGTATTACCTTAAAAGAAATGAACAATCTTCCTATTTATAGCAGTTGTGGCAGAGGACGCACTCCAGAAAAAGACTCTCCCAAATGTTAAAATTTTTAACACTTCAATGGTCAGAGAAATGGAGAATGCTGGTCACCCAAAATCATCTCACTTTTGTTCTAGCCGTATCTTTATACTTATTATTGTTTTATTCATATCAAGAAGTGACTGTCATGTTGAATCCTTACACAGTTCCACAAGAAGGTTTCACCTGCTGCAGGACGTGGGCATGGAAAGTTGGAGAACAATACACATAAGATTCATCTCATCCATTCTTACACCCTCAGAGCATACTCAGATGTATCTTACTCCATTCCTACTACATCTGATGAAGGAAAATTAACAAATTTGGCATGTAGTTCATCCAATCTTTATTAACTGCTAGTTCAGGATAAAAATAATTATTGTAGTTTGCTAAGAGGCTTTTCTTGACAAGTCAAATTTATTATTCACAGACTTTCCAAGTGTATCTTATGAAGATAACAGGCAAAGAGTCTTTTAACTGTCACACAGAAGTGCAGAAGTCAAGGAGTTTTCATTTCTCTCTTTCCAGAAATAACTTTAAAAGGGGGTCAACGGAGGACAATTCTTCTTTCATTTTTGCATTCTTGAATTTAGACACAATGGACAGAGGCTGATTCCTCTGATTCAAGAACATGAAACAATTGGCCCTCAGAGCTTCTCAGTACATTTCTGCTCCTGTGGGAGAAGTACTCTAGTGCAGAGTCAGCATCCTGTGTAACATTTCTTACTTAGTCTTATCTGGTGATTTTCACCAAAATCACATTGATTTCTATGTCATTAAATGAAGCTTTAGAAGACATATGGCTTAAAGGATAGCACCGTTTGGGTTCCCCATAGTGTAGTAATACAAATTCTGGACACATGGGTTGTTCTTTGATGACTTACTTTATTAGTTTTCCAAATCACACTAATGCCCGGAGGGTGTGAATAGAATTGAAATAGCTTTACACTGCCACAGGAGAGCTGGGGAGGCCCCATTTTATGAGGTTGAGGTTAACACTAAAATAACATGTGACAGATGGTCACTTTTTGCTACTCATCTTACTTGACCAGTATTTTTGCAACAGACACCAGCAATTCATTTCTCTCTTCTCATCAGAGCATAAATCCATGGAAAATATTTTAACTGATGATTTATTTTAGCTTTGATGTTTCTAAACACAGATGAGCCGGATAATTATATACTGTCAAGTCAGTAACTCTTACTGTAACATCTTCTTAATGAAAAACTGTTGTTGAGTAAAAGAACATTTGTTTCATCTCTAAGAATTATCTGTTTCTGGTTTTAAAAATTTATTGTTTTGAGAAAAGTAGTCTACCATTTTCAGGTTTAAGATATAATGAGTTTTATCTAATTTAAGACCAAATTTTCTGTTTACTCCAATGTCTTGTTTCTGATAGTAGCCAGTGGCTGATGCACAGAAAAAGGTAAGCAGAAACTTGCTAGTGAATGCCCTTTTGCTTCACGTGCTTACTCAGTTTCTGGAAAGTAGAGGTTTATGAGTTCCTGAGCTGAATGTTTCAACTAGACCTTTGTGACCAAGATTTAGTACATAAATGTGGCTAATCCTCTTTTCAATCAGTTTATATTCTGACCATCACGACATGCTGTGGCTACAAGTTCCACAGTTTAATTACATGTTGGGGGGGGNGCTTGCCGGCTTTTAATTGCATTGAATAATCCAGATATTTTTTATGTTATAAGAAACACCGAATAATCATTCTCTACTTAGCTCCTCCATAGCACTCACATCACTTAGTAGACTGATGCTATTAAACCATGTTATTTTGGTACATTTCTTTTTATCCCATATTAGCTTGTGTGATTGTCTCCAACACTTTTTTTTCCTCTCCTATTGGAATATTTCATTATTAGAAGTCCTAGCCTAATGGTATTAAGATCCATGTCCTCCTAAAATGAGTGTTTGATGAGAAACAGTTACCTCCAACCATATTCTCAGTCAGCTTGCTTATTTAGCTCCTCTGAATTTTGGGAGGATAGCATGTTTTTAATTACAATTTAGCAATAAACCCTCCTCTTGAGTATACAGCCTGTAGTGCAGTTTGTCCTAAGCCAGTCCCTGAGCGTTATCTGAAACAGACATTACACAAATTTCTATGGTTATGCCTCAGAACTTTAAAGGTTTTCTTGGTTTAGTCTTTTCAACCAAATTTACTTCAATCATCTACATACTTTCAAGCAAACAAATCAAAACAGGCCACAGTGTCTTCTTCGAAATTTTAGTCTTTCTTCTTGATGAGGAGAACTTAGAAAACTTCCTCTCTCAAAGCCTTTTTTGGCACTCTCAGGAAGAAAAGATTTCCAAATAATTTTTTCTTGTCCCTTGCCAAGAAATATCCCATGCCATCGTGCTTCTTTTCACTACAGTTTTTTATTCCTTCCCCTCAGTGTCACACTTCTCAGCAATTTGTTATTACTCTAAGCCTCATTATTGTCCTCAGGTTTCTTCTCATTGCACACCTCTTTCTCCGTTTTCTAGATGTCTCCAAAACAAGTTTTGCAGGATGGGGAATACATAGTATTCTCGCACACTTCCCCAGGTTTCAAAATCTTTTATTCTGTAGAAGAGAAAAGACAAAGATGGAAACACACAAGTGAAGGCTTGCACAGATATCAACCACAAAGCACAAAACTCTTGGTTAGGGGGCAAAATACACCCTTTTTCCAGGAAAAGAATGGGTTCCTCACAGAACTGCTTTACTGCTTTAGACAGATGTTCAGATAGATGTACCAAACCCCAGAGAGTAAAAGGATGTCATCAATCAGCTTACTCAAGCATCAGTAGTTTGACTAAAGCCTGCAATGCAACCGTCCTACCCATTAATTATGCTTCTTCCAAAGGTGCTTTAAGGTCACCTTCAGTTCAGAGTATAACACTATACAGTATGTACAACTTTGGCAACAGTGCTGAAACTTAGACAATGGTAATCCTCCATTAACATTGCTGTAAAACTCCAGTTGCCATAGGAAATAGGGACTCATTATCAACCTCACTGGTTAAATTTTCATCACCTCAGATCTCACCTTCTGTGAAGCCTATCAACCAGACCTGTTTTCAAGTCTTTGCACATTGCTATGTGGCTGTTTTCAGTCTTCAGGATCTAAGACTTGCTATGGGATTCATTATCTATACTTTTCATAGTTTCAGTAACTAATTGAATTACATTACTGGCCTATATTTTTTGGCATCATTGGGCAGGACAGAAAAAGGAAAGAGAGCAAAGAAGCAAATTTTGGTCCTAGCAGTGAGACAGTGTACAAGTAGTACAAATTAGTGCTAAGGAAGTATGTGAAATTATAGACATCTGTAATAGTGTGCAAATAAACTAGGTGAAATCACAACATGGGCCTGTTAGTTTTAAGAATTTCATTGCTTTGAAAATATGCCCCTTAAAAAGCTAAGATTGTGTCATGTTATATTTCATATTCTTTTTCTCTTTATCACAGTGTTCTAAAGAATTTTTTATTTTCATAAAAATGGAATCTGGACATTTTGATAGCGCAATAGCTTCTATTTTGTTATTTGCATGCTGTAGCAATAAAAGAAGTCAGTTAAAAGTCAATAGTAAATAAGTTGCTCTTTAAAAATGGAAGATAAATTTTTATATTAGCACACCAATGTTTGAAAGTTTTTATCAGAAATAATTTGTTTGACTATTATTAGTTTGGGGCAGAAGGTTCAGAAGGTACTCAATAGATTTTCTTTTCTACTGACTCTTTTCAGCCAATTCAAACACTAAATAAAATCATGAGAACACTTATTTTAACAGATGAACACTAAACAATACAGAAGACTAGCTGGTATCCTGGCTCAGCCATGTCAGGTTCATATTAGCTCAGCTAGCTAATGGGCAAGTTACTTCAGCTGCTCAGACCTCCAGAATCAAACCACAACAAAAGAGACTGAGAATGGGAAGACCAGGAGGGTTATTCATCTTCATATATCTACTTGCAGAAACAATGACCTCTGAAACAATCCAGCTATTCTAGGCTCCCTTTAAAAACAGTGAGAATAATGCACATACTTTAGAACAATTTTAAATATCCATTTTAATCTAAGAATTACAGTCTTTATTCTACTTGATACACTGGATCTCCCCTAACTAAAATGGGAGCCTGCCATGGTTTGCATTGCCTTCTTCTTGGCATACACAAGGTATTACTGATCATCACAGTATGCATACTGAGTTCCTGGAGACCTGAGAAATATCCTGTCATCAGCACTGCACAAGAGTTAATATAAAAACGTGCATTTTTACTGACAGATAACAGCTATCAAGCTCAGGAAGCACCAGTGGAGAAAACCTGGCTCCGTTATGTGGAAATTTGTATGGTAGAATCAGATATTTGTTCACTTATTTCAAAGACCGTCTATTTACATCACTGTTGCTCAATGTTTGTAAAGTACTTTAATACCTGATTTCACTACGCAGTATATTTTCTTTTTAGTTAGTATTTGTGGTCATAAGATAAATTAAGGAAATTAATACATGACACTTACTGACTTAATGTTGTGGAAAAGATTTAGTGCCCTTCAAAGTAAATGTAGACTTTGGCTTTACATCAGCAAAATAGTAGCTCTCATGTCAGTAAGTCTCGATATTCATTACCTACTTTAATGAAAAAAAATTCAGCTTAATCTGGTTTACAGAGAAAACTACATTCTGGCTACAGTTAAAGAGTTTTATTTCAGCATCATAATAAAAAGCAGCCTTTTTGGAGAATCCAACATTGCAAACTTTCATTATTATATCTTAGCTTCATGAGAATTGTTGTTTTCTCCTCCTGAAGTCCTGTTACTACGGTTATCTCTTGTCATCTTTTTTTGTCAAAATAAAATGAATTATCCACATTTGTGGTTTCAGAAAAAACTCTTGAAAATATGAATCTTAAATGACCTAAACACAAAAGTTGACTAAAAAATGGTCTGCAATTTGTTTATGTTTTCAGCTTATAATTTTTAAGTCAGTATCATCATTTTTTAACCCTTGTAATTGGAAAGAGCAGTTAAAAAAGAACAGTTAAGAAATGTGTTGGTATTATCTATATATGTTCACAAATGATATCACAGATTAAACTGCTTATTTTGAAGACCTATATTTGAGGTAAGAATATATAGGACAGGTTAGATCCTGAAAATTTGGAATTTCCAAGAAACTAGTATTAAAATATTTTTCTAAAGCATGTATTATAGAGATACACTATAATCTAACAGTGGAAATGCATGTTTACATGATACTGACAACATTCTAAGTCTTGACTATTAAATGTAAGTGAACAAAATCTTGAGAACTTCACAGAGCCTCTACTTAGGAAATCTTTCATTAAATCTAATAGAAATGTTTCTAAGTATATAAGTGAAGCATTTGTATTACAAATTGAAATAAAAATCATAAATGCCACAGCTGTATTCTAATGCACATCTTTCAAGATATATCACATTCATTAACTGTCAAACAGCAGTTTGTCATGTCATCAAATAAGTTACTATCCTCTGAATATTCTGCTAAAAACTTTCTGCTAGGGGTCTCCTGGACAGAAAGGCACACAGAAAGAGTAAGTTGCGTGCATTAGAGAGAGTTGTGCTCCCAGTATAGGTAGGACTTCAGTGAGGACTGAAGATCTGCCCTCTATGGCTTCTTCCAGCCTTATCTCAAGTGAGAGTGCTCTAAGGATGCAACAGAGATAAGAGGATTGCCACTGGTGTCTTAGTTTCAGCCTTGAAAAGCATTTGCACTTTCAGCCTTATACTGTGAAGTATGGCCAGACTTGAATGAAATGTCTCTTGTATAGCACATATCCTCCTTACATGCATAATGGATCAAACATCTCAGCTAGATGTTATTTTTTCCACTCAATTGAGTAAATGAGCCATCAGGAAATCCTGGCAAAATGAAGTGAAATTCTGTATCATAATCATCTAACAAAGAAAAGTGTAATAGTTGATGGAAAGCAGAATATGAAAGCACAATTAAATCTGGCATGCATATCATCAAGTCAAATTATCATTTGGTTATAGAAAAATGTGGTATACACACATTTATGAAGGGCATGGCACAGACTTAGTCTTCTTTTCAAGTGTTGTACAAAATTACAGCAAGATTGTGTTCTATTTAGACTGGCAGTGTTCCTAGAAAGCACTAGTTGTGATGCCTGGAGCCTGAAATAGTGGCTTTTTATTTGTACTCAAAGCTCCAGACTATTGTTGTGTTCAATCACTTATAGATCAGGCTGCTCAGTAGCTTTCATAAGCACTGGAACAGTGTGAATAAATTGTACTGACAATACTGACAGCTCCATACCCTGCCTAAGAAAGGCCTGAAAGGCTTTAAACTTTTGCTTTTCATTCACTGAAGGGTGGTCCTTGTGTACAATACATTGGTCTCTGTACTTTACAAGACTCACCCCTTCTTCCCACACATACAACTTTTTTTTTGGCAAAATGAAATAAGCTTCCTTCCATTAGTTTCTAAAGAAAGTATCCTAAATCAATCTGTCTCTAAACATAATTTAGAAAGCCAAAGGAAAGCTGTGTGAGGACAATAAAATGTTGTTCTTAATAAATTCCCAGCTGGCAGGGGGCCCATTTCTCTGATATTTCTAATCCTTTCTGTGTTTGTTCCAGACAGAAATAAAAATACAATAGAATTTTCATAAAATAATATCCAGGCTACCAGTTCCAGTTCCAGCCAACCCTATAGTCAGACCTTCTTTAACTTTTGTTGTTGTTGTTTCTGCTGGGATTTTTTTTTTTTGCTTGTTTCACAAAACTGATTTTCAATTCCTTCTAACCTGTTTTCCTTCTCCCAAATTAAAGATTGTGTAGAGACCAAGTTTCCATAATTTCTGTGTAGTGAAAAATTCAGAGTTAAACTCCATAATGTCTGAGCCTGGATTCAGAGTTTACAAGCTTATGGAAAGAAAATTGGCTTCCTAGTTTTCTGTAAATCAACAGATGATAATTGTACCTCTTTGCAGTATGTCACATCTGACTGTACACAAAACAGCTAGACCATTTTTCCCTCCACTGGAGTGAAAAAAAGGAAGTAATTGTGTCATACTGTGGTTTTGCCATCTCTTCACTATGACCATCACCTTTTTCAACTCACAGTTTCATTGTGAGAAACATTGGGTGCGTACATTGGTTGCCTGCACTACGCATTTATAACTATACACATGTGCATACACATGTATTTGCATGTAGTTCCTAGAACAATGGGTCAGTGCCCACAGGACCATTTTAATAGTAGACAAGGAGAAATTAGGCAAAATCACAGCACCATGAATGCCAGAATGCACTATTACCAGCAATTCTCAGACCAATATCTGAATAATTACGCTGTGATAAGAATGAAATACCAAATGTGCAAAGCTAGAGCTCCATATGACAGTAAAGTGAAAGCAGAAAGAATTGTCAGAGCCCAAGTCTAAGGCCACAGTCTGTTGATTATTGTTCTATTGTGAAAAACAAACAAAAATGTAAGCTTGTACAGCATATGAAAACACACATCAAATTGCTGGAAGCATTTCAGCTTCCAAATGCAGCAAATGTTGTAACATATTTAAATTTTCTTGTCAGTTTTTAAATCCTACTTATCTCTTGTCATTTGTATGACAGGGACTGAAATTTCTGACAGCTTAAATAGGTGCCAGTGCACTACACACAGAGTGATCCAACAGCAGATGCATTCAAAGGGCACCTTTCCCCTAACTTCAGTGGGAGCTGCATGATACCCAGTATCAAATGAAAACCCTGTTATGAGGGGATACAATCTGAGTAATCAGCTCATGAGTGCATTTACCTCAGGTAATCCTCTAGCTCCCCCAACACTCCCCTTGGTCAGCTACAAGAAAATCAGTCAGAAAGCTTGGATCTCACATTCTCACAACCCACTCATGAAAGAAAACAAACTTCACTTTCATTAAGGCTTTTTGTCTGCTGGTAGTTCACTCCGAGCCTCTAAGGCATTTGATGTTTCCTCAGAAACATCAGTTTGCTTCTTAGCAAAACTGCTCTTTAACAGTATTGAATGAGTTTACCACTGTCCTACTCTCACAGGAGCATCCTGAGACCTGGGGACCTGCACATCCGTGTCTGTTCTAACCACATCTCCCCTCTAAACTCATCCCCATGCCACTAAAACTGTCCAGACAAGATTTTATAGGGGTAGGGGGAGTGGGAGGTGGTGATTTTCCTCATTATTTACTACCTGATTGTCAAAATCTTTAGACTATTGTGCCTGTATTTTTGAGATAGAAAATATCCTGTTAGTATGGAGAGAAAAAAGAGTCTCCACCCTACTGAAAAAATTACGATTAATGCTTTTCTCTGAAAGAGTCATTATTGAAAAGGTGAAATGGTGACCTGTTTTGTGGTTGGGTTTTGGGTTTTTTTGTAATACAGTGAAAAGTTAAGACAGTCTTTAACTCAGAAGCATCAGACATTTTTTGGTTTGACTCCAAATTGAAATCCTGCCATAGAGCTGCAGTTCCTGATGTGACAGGCTTTCAAAGACTCCCCATCACTGCACATGCACAGCTCAATGGCAGCTGTGTGCAAATTCTCCTTTTAAACTCAGCAATTCCTCAAATTCAATCAGGGCAGGCATACCCTGAGAAAAACTTGAAAAAAATGTCTTTTCAAAGAGTCAAATATATAGGAATTTGGATGTGTAACAGAAACTTTAAAAATTACAGTTTGGGAAATCCAAAAATCCATGCTTGTGGCTGCCTGGGTGGTCCCTTGGCATCACAGCTGCTGGAGAGGTGGAGACCCTTGGGCCACGAGGTCCTGGTTTCCAGATACTGACCCCTCTCAGAGATCTGACACAACTGGCACAGTTCACCAAAAATTTTTAATTTTACAGAGCTAGTGTTGCCCAAAGAAAACATCATCAGAAATGTTTTGTTGAGTTTTACTCACATGTGATGAGCTGCTAGATGGAATGACAGAAACATGCTTGCCTTAACTCTGGCTGTGTTCAGAGGCAGGAGATCAGTATGTGACTCCCTGCTCCTTCCTCAGGCACAGCCATGTGGAGTATAAACTCAGTGATATTTAGGAGGTTATCATTCACATAAAGACAACTATCCTGTCCATTAGTAGTTTTAAAAGCCTGATTATTTTTCCAGTAGGACCTTCATAAGAAAGATTAGGTGAATCTGTATTTCTAAGAACTCCATACCATTTTGATTATGTCAGTACAGAACAGATTATTCAACTCAATTGACACCAGAAATTCCCTCACTATTTTTTAATGAAGAAATTCCCATTTTATAATCTAATAAACTTTAAGTCTCTCTGTTTTCATGATCTCTTCCAACTAAAGAAAATAAGTCCATACAATCTCAGACCTTCCTTGTTCAGGAGGTAGCAGAGATCAAACACTCCAAGATTTACCAAAGTATGCACATTTTAAAACATCAATAAATGAGAACCTAGTCAGTACAATAGATCAATATTAAGTACACTTATACATTGTAATGTGGGGCAGAACTGAGTCATGCACTAAGAACAAGCAGGCTGTGTATGATGTGGTTTATGGTATTTTGGGTGGTTATTAGTTCAGGAAAGTAATTGCAATGGTGGAAGGAACTTACTGTAAATATTGTCTTCTTAAGCTAGTTGATTTTGTGGTTTAAGATACCACAGTTAATTTTAATAGAATATGTAATGAACAGCTCATCACTGGGCTGTATGTATGGCTCATACTGTACTGTGATGAGACATGGGATAAGTTAATTACCAGCTACTGACATGACCAAATGACATGCATACTCTGTAGTAATCTAATTTCTAGCCCTTCTTTCATCTTTGATGTTCCACTTGTGTATGATGACAAAGTTATGAATATGTTGTGACGGTCTGATTGAAGGGATCAGGACAAAGACAGAAAGACTGAATACATAGTAATGAGGCAAATCCCTCTGTCTTGTAAAATACTTTTTCTGAATACTTTCTGTAGGACTATTCTTTTAGGGCAGAAAACAGAACATGCCCTACAATTCATACAGGGATACATCAACATTTTGTGTAACTCCTTGGTTTGTTGTCTCATAACCCTGTCAGTTACCACATAAGTGTCATCTTTGGATGATTTCCAACTTACAGTTTAATTAAAAATATCAGTCTTTTTTTCTCCTTTGTCCAGGTCTTGTTCTGTGTACTTTGAAGAAAAAAACTGTTTATTATATTCTGCTGATAGTAAACATACATATAGCTTATTTTCACTATCATTAACAGAAGTAATTATTTTAATTACAAGTCACCCACTGTGAAATACAAGAAAGTGCATAGTCATTTCTAATCAAAATAGACTGTATTGTGTTTTCTGATATCTGATGAACTGTTCATAGAACAAAACAAAAATGGAGAAAGTCTGTAATTTTGTGGTCTCTATATTCTCTGTTAGTTGATTTGTTATCCACTAATGTGTAATGCACTGAGTATCTAATAGTATGGAAGTTGATTTCTTTATCCCTGTCACCTGTTTCTTTCTTAAACCTATAGTGGCTGTAGCTTCATTTGAAACTTTCACGGAGAAGCCCTCCAAACACCTTTATTCTCTCAGATGTCTGCTGAGGAAATAATGTGCTATATTTCTGCCTAATTAGTTATGTTTCAGGCACAATAATATGATAAAATACTAATATGGAACAGCAGGTAGAGCAATATCCTTAACCCTTCACTGGCCTGGAGCTAACTAACATATTAAGGAAATTTGTATTTTCTGTCTGAAGGAAGTGTAGGTTTTTCATTTCTTTGATGAGAATTTTTGATCTGAATACCATGTCTGAAGAATGTCATTATGAACATGATCAGTGTCACTTGCAACACCTAAACCACTAAGGCTGTGGTGTTAGTCCTTTCCATCAAAACCAGGCTTCTTTTCTCCCCAACTAACCCATATTAAGAAAAATAATCTACAATTCCCTGTACTGTGCACAGTACTGATCCGAGGTTTTCAGTTTCATGAGTGAGACAGTCATTTTAAAGTTGCCATGCAATTACTTCCTATTTAAAACAGAATGCTCATTTTTCCTTTATGTTCACCATTTTGCAGCATCTTTTTTGAACACACTGAAATCAAATCTTTTCATTTATGTCATTGTGAAAACCAAGCATTATTCTAGAACAGTCATGCACACAGATTCTCAGGGGGGCATTTCTTACTGCACAATCCAGCATGTTGTCTACATATAAGTACACTACAGTATCTTCACTTAACACCTCTACATCTACTGTATTTATACTAAGACCGATGAATACATAATAAACCAAAACAAATCCTTTTTCTAAGAACATATATTGCAGCTGCTGAAGAAGTATTATTTGGAGTCTTTTCTTGAGACCCTATGGTAAATAGTAACTTCTCTTTCACTCTCTGGACTGCATTTACATGAACCTATAATAAAGTTGAGATCCCTAGCCACTTGCACGTATGCCAAACTTGTGTCTATATCATAGGACCTCTTATAAACCATTGGCTGGAGTGGTGAGCTCTCTAGTTATGACAAAAGGTGTTGCTTTTTCTCAGTTGATATACACAGAGATAAAATAATCAGTCAATCAGTGACACTTTTAACAAGAAGCAGAAAACTACTTTTCAGCACTGAGTAATTCCAACACCCTTGTCATGAAACAAACTGTGAGGAGTTAGGATTAGAGCCACTTCAATTAATAATTCAAAATTAGACCTTCAGGCGCAGTTCCACTGCCTACACATAGTTATTTAGTCCCATTTGAAAGGCCTAGATGTAACAGATATGACATAGTAGTTATAGATAACCTGTGCTTTTCTGGTGTAATGGCTGACAGCCAGACATGATACCTTTAGGTATCTCAAATGGCACTGAATGCTAGTGCATGAGGAACAGAATCAAAACTAATTTGAGTGAGAGAGACATCCTAAAACAGGGGAAAACAGCCTGATTAGGAAGGAAGGAGTTCTGCAAGACTGATTGTTCTCTGTTGAGAGCAAAGAGAGCTCAGGTGGAAGCTTAGACTGCAACCAAAATGAGAGCACTCTAGTAAACTGAGTCTATACTGTCAGCTGACTCTAAAACAGGAACTAACAGGTCAGCTGGTCATGCAAATTGTTCTCGAGTTTCCCTGGTTTGTATTGACTGGCTCACTATTATCTGTAATGGAGGCCTTGACATCTCACCCACAAGGAGACACCTGAACATGGATGTTTTAATGGGCAAGATCAGTTCTATTCTTCACCTTTATAGAGCCAAGTCTATTCAAATTTTGTGACTCCCTTTCTCTACTAGGAAAGCTTACTATGATTTCATACTTTGTTTACAGGACTGTTCCACATTATGAACTTCAAACTACTGTTCAAACACTTAAAGTTGCTGTAGCCTTCTTAGCTTTTCAGGGAGACATAGTTTCTTCTTATTCTTGTAACTGACTTGCTCATCATGATTACTGAGATTCATTCTTGCAAGAAGGAGTGGGCAACAAGTGTAAGCAACTCTCTCTGGGAGCCAGAGAACATAATGGAAATAAGCAATTATGAAGACTGAATCATTGATTTTTTTTCTCCCCCAACAGGATACTAAATTGACCTGCTAGTCCCTGCCATCTGTTGCTATTTGGTAGAGAAGTAACATTATGCTTTTTAATGCCTCTGTTGACTTTCTTCCACGTGTTACTGAATTTATGACTATGTGTATAGTTCCAATAAAGACAGCTTTCTGCTGTAAATATGAATTTTTCTGAAATCTTAACTATATTTATTTAATATATACAAATACACAGGTAGGGCAGACAAGACAAGCTGTTACCCACTCCAGGCCTTTACAAGACACGCTAAATGGGAAGAAATATCTGATCCCCAGCTATCATTGGGGAAAGGGCAGGGGAGGACACACAAATCCCTGAATAAAGAATTACAGAGACTTAGAAGAGAAGAGCAGATTCTTCAGGTACCGGTATGGTGCACTTTACCTCTGAATAGATCTGTGGCATTTTGCATGTTCAGCTGCAGTTAAGCAGAACTGCATTTTGTCTCTTCTTACTGCAGGTTTCCCTGCTGGGATAGAACTAAAACCAGACAAGTATGGGAGATGTACAATATCACCTTCCTGGAGCTCTGCCTGAGGAACTGTGTAGGAGGCCACACCTTTGCAAAATCATTAGTTCACAAAACTAATATATGCTAAAGAAACAACAAATCTTTTCTTTCACTGAGAAATGTCACAGAAAAATAAGATACATGGCCACAGCTGCTTTCTGCTTTACTCATGCACAGCTTTCTGTATTAAATGCTCAGACAAAGGAGGTGTCTTTTCAAACACACATATCATATGATCTCTTCTTAACTCGATTTGTTGTGTAATCATTAGAGTTTATGTCTACTGTGTACTTTCTGCTGCCCTACTTTTACTTTATCCTATTTCCTTTCCTCAAATTAATCACATGCAAATCATGCCCTGGCTCATACACTTAAAGGAGAGAGATACCACTTTTTTTTAATGAGGATCTTGCAGCCCAAAGTAGGATTCACAGAGGGAGCCAAGAGGCACTATTTCCTGCCCAAGTCAGATGAAGCACTCAGCACCTACACCTAACTCTTGCTGATGTCAGCAACAGGTACAGAGCCAGGGTTAAGTATTTTTCTCCCAAAAATGAAAAACACAACATGAAGAACTTGATTCAAGGACCAAAATATGAAGAAGCCTGGCCTCTCTCTAGAGAACACAAACATTTTCTAGCTTATCCAGTGCTCTATGAATTGTCAGCTTGTGTGTGTTGGTCTCCAGTAGGTTTTATCCCCTACACTAGGTTCCACATAATTCTAATAGTAACTGCTTACATCACTAAAAGATGTAACTAGAACTTCTAGTATACTCTTCCTTAAGAGGAGAAAATATACAAAACTGCAGCAGGAATGAAATTCAGCTTGTACCACAACATGTCCTCAACACTAACTTTAGCAGTGATCTCATAAAAAAAACAGTCGAGCATTTTCTGGAAAGTAACCAAAGGTCTGCTGCAAATGAATCAAATATTTCATCTGCTATTTGGTTGCAAGTGTTGAACACATGGTGCTCAAAAGCATTTTTCCTCCTCTAGAATGCAATAAAAACCTCAAACATTTTGATTAAATCATTGATCCAGTCCACTGTCCCATCTTCACATGTGACTGCATTGTAATCTGTCTAGGTCTCTTTTTAAACCTACTGTGCAGCAGCAAATGACATAGGCTCTTAAAAATTTTTATGTGTATATATCTTTCTTGTTGCAGCTACAGTCTCTAAATTCAGACAAATGCAAAGGTCAGAAAAATCGCTTACTGTATGTGTTGCTTTTGACTGGGAGGGAGTTAATTTTTTCCACAGCAGCTAGTATGGTGCTGTGTTTGGATTTCTGCTGAAAACAGGGTTAACACAGGCAGGTTTTTGTTACTTCTGAGTAGCATTTACACATCAAACTCTTTTCTGCTTCTCACCCCACCCCACCAGCAGGGAGTCTGTGGGCGATGCAAAAGGAGTTGGGAGGGGACACATCAAAGACAGCTGACCCCAGCTAACCCACGGGGTATTCCACACCACATGGTGTCATGCTCAGTATATAAAGCTGGGAGAAGAAGGAAGGACATCCAGAGTTATGGCATTTGTCTTTCCAAGTACCTGTCACACATGATAGGGCTCTGCTTTCCTGGGGGTGGCGGAACACCTGCCTGCACATGGGAAGTAGTGAATTAATTCCTTGTTTTGCTTTGCTTGTATATATAACTTTTGCTTTACCAATTCAACTGTCTATCTCAACTCACAGGTTTTCTCACTATTAATCTTCGAGTTCTCTCCCCCATCCCACCAAGGGGGGAAGGGCAGGAGGGTAATGGACAGGGACACTGATCAGGGGCATGGGGTTTAGCTGCCAGCTGGGGTTAAACCATGGCAATTTAGTTGATGGTTCAGTTCTGCCCGAAGGGGAAGGGTAGTGCCTGGTGACCGGTGCAAGGGGGCATAGCTTGTTCCCACACATTTGCCAGAGCTCCTTACAACTGCATACACACACTTGTCTAGCTTCACAAATAGGGCTCTATATTTATTATTGTGGTTCAGAGTCTGCTGCAGAAGTTAGAGACATCTTCTGTGCCCTGCCCCTCAGTGCTAAGGGCACCTTAATTTCATTCCCTGTTCTCTGGAGATGTAACTCCTATTCTCAGACTCTGAAAAAGACTTTACATTGCAAAGTGCACAGTGCCAATCCCCAGGTCATATCCAAGTTCCCTTCCTCTTTTTTTCCAGTCGTAGCACAAGGTCAGTTAAGTCACCAGACTTTATAAGTGGACTCACAAGTGGGATAATGTCACTGACACCTTACTGCTTTGTTGTCTATTTTGTAGACAATAAGCAGAGAACAGAAGCAATAACTGTATGTAAATGCCCAGGTAGTGCAGCTCCAGTTCTGCTTTCCACCCAGAAGGCAAGAAAGAGAATGGGGTATCCACAGCCTGTTCTACCCTATGCTGAAATTCTGTGCTTGCTAAGGTGTGGAGAATTACAAGGTTATCCACAGTTAAAATTGGTGATCAAGTTCTTAAGTTTCATGTGATTAGACTACTCTGAAACAAGCTCTCTGAGCATGCTGAGAGTACCCCACAGAAGAAGAAGGGGAGGTATTCATTTGAAGTCTTCTGTGTTAATATTTGGCAATGAGAGCAGGGAAGAATAAAGTTTATTTAAGGGTAGTAGTAGGAACCATGGGAGGAATTCAGCCTAAAATAATGGACTACTGCAACTTACTGCTTCACATTTCAAAAGGTGTAATGGCTTGAAGGTGACTGAATTGAGCCTCTGACATAATATTCTCTTTGTCCACTGAAACTCATGGAAAGTCTAATAGTTCAATTTTATAGTTCAGTAGTTTTAAATTAAAAAATACTTTAGCCTTTTGTTCAATAACATTAACATAAAATCCTGGCAGCAGTGCAAAATTAGCATCCACAGTAATTGGCAGCTTAAGCCAGCTAGTTAGAATGCCTCTACACAACATTATTTCTTCCTCAATTTAAGATAATATTTTCTGGATTCTTTGCATAAAAAAGAGCATGGCTGTCCCATTTCAACTTGCTTAAGTAGAGATGGTATTACAAATACATTGTCAATACCTTCTTCTCAAGATGGAAACTGGAACTACTTGTAATAACTGAACCCAACAGTACATATCAAAGGACCAAACCTGAAAACATTTCTCTGTATTTTGTAAGTACCTATTTTTGAAACTAAATAAAAAACTCAAATATTTGTGGTTAAAATTATCTGATTACTACTGAACTGTTGAAACATTTTCTTACTCAGCTGATAAGTTCCATCAGAAGTTTTAATTATATCAGACAGCTTATTATTTCTAGTTGATTTTATAGGTGAAATCAGAGGGAATAGGTGTTGCCAATCCTATCTGAAAAAGTACAGAATAAAGACCCCTTCCCCATTGCTTTTAATTTTTACATCTATAAATATTATCTGTCCAGAGGGGGAGGGAGTTGTCACTGGGTCTGGGATTTGTGTCTGTGGTCCTTTTTCCTTAAGGCAACAGGGAGGAAGAGATTTCAGCAAATAATTATTGGAGTGCAGAGGATTGTGCAAGCTAAATTTTCATCATCCTTATGACAAGGTCTAACCTTTTCCCACTTTGGATCAGATATCCACAAGAATTGTGGAAGTCATGAATTATATGAAATGTTTTAAAGAAAGCATAAAACATTTTTCTAAGTTAAAATTCTTTAAAATTTTGACAAGAGAAGCTGTAGAAGCACACGAAAGAGAAGCTAAATTTTGTAAGAGCTACACTATGGTTCCTGGAGTTGTTTCAGCCAAGATCTGCCATAAGGAACATTTCCTTGGTCATGCTAGGAAAAAGCATAGCTCAACTCGATGTTTATATTGGACGCCATTTTAAAATGCTTTAGCTAAACAGAGGAAGATCCAGATAGAAACAGTTTTTGCTCATTTACTGTATATCCATTAATACTTACCTAGGATATTTACATGTGGTAGCATCTGATTGTGTGTTGACGTGGGCTGTTTCTGGCCACATACCAACAGTCAGAAAATGAGAACAGGAACACTGGATGTTATGCCACAAAGTTTCATTGCTGTTCTCCGTACTCAAGGAGTTAATACTTGCATATGAAACAGGTTCAATTACCAGTTAGAAAATGTTTCATTCCATACCAGAAAGTCCATCCCCTCCACAGCTGCAGTCTTGTTAGTCATGTTTCAAATATTTTACTACTCTTTCATACTTTTCATAAGACACAGAAATGCCTGGTTTTACACATAACCCTAGCTCAGCTCTGTTGGTTTATTAGATATCAGCCTTTGTTGCTAAAGGTGTGCTGTAATTGTCACAGAGTTGGCCCAGCATTTCTCAGAGCTGTATGGGAAACATTCATCCCTCTCCAGCTCCCAGCTCTGTGTTGTGGGATGCCAATATAAGAGGGTCAGGGAAAGTCACATCCATACATCTGTGAGAAATGTATCATAGCTTGACTGCTTCCCTGGAATATTTCCTTGAACTGAACAAAGCTCTAGAATTACAAAATTGATTGGCTGCCAGAAAATCCATGGCTTAACATGTCAGAATCAAGTCTTAAAGCAATTCTTATACATACATATGTGGGAAAACATCATTTTCTCTTACCAGAGAGAGCTGCTCTATCTTGCCTGCTGCTGTTGCACCTACTTGATGTCAAGGAACTCACAAGTTGCTGTCTAAAAAAGTTGATATTGTAGGTGAGGCAATATCAATAGAAGAGATATTGCAAAAATTATTGGATCATGCCAATCTGTTAGTATGTGAAAAAGCTGGACTTAGTCCCACATGACAAATATAGCTTCAAAATTGCCTGTAATGGAGTCAGAAAAGCATACCAGCTCTGCAGTGCACTGATCAGTCTGTCAATGAGAACTTTCAGTAGAGTATTTGACACACAAAGTTAGAAATTAACAGAAAAAATGAAACTCCTGTTTTATTTTGGTAAGGGCAAGATTCTCCTGCAGACAGTTCATGTGAGAGGAGAATTCCAGAAGCCACAAGCCCAGTGTTCTGGCGGTGTCACATCCCAGACCCAAAGGCCCAACCTTTACTGAGTGTTACACTTCAATTTCAGGCTTCAAGAGATTTTACCTGCACAAATCCTTGTAAAGCCTTTGGTTCTTTGGCACCTTGAGTTCACCCTTGGAGGATAACTACACATTTTTCTTCTTTTAATTTGGTGATAAAAATGCGCATTTGGCAAAAAACATTTTACAGAAATAAACATGCAACTTCACAACAGCATTATAACAGGACTAATAAGCATTGCTGTAGTGAGGAACTTTTGTTACACCCAGCAAACACAAACTCCATGCAACTTAATGAAGTTACCCACAAGAGGAAGAAAATGATGAGGGAAGAGAAATTAAAAGAAGATATGAAAAGTGGAGAGAAAAAATTATAGGTATCCCTCAGAAGATCACATGTTGATGGCTTCGAAGAAAGGAGGCCAGGCTCACAATGGAGAAATGTGTGTGTTGGAGGAGATGACTACCA
>VXBX01009396.1:0-22237 GCA_013400415.1 Scytalopus superciliaris
AAGCGCTTCGGGAGAGTGATCTACAGATTGATCTTCAAGTTTAGCTTGCAGGTTTACCTGGAAGCTGTCTCTCACTGCAGCTGTTTGGAGATTGTGAACTTTGAGCCTCCTCCTTGGAATGCCGCCCCTCTTAGGTTTGGGCTTAAAGTGGAGATTAAGTTTGCAACGCACAAGGCGATGGTCTGTTTGGCATTCTGCACTAGGCATCACTCGGGTATGACAGACATCACGAACATTTCTCTGTTGCACTAAGACATAGTCAATGAGGTGCCAGTGCTTGGATCAAGGATGCATCCAGGTTGTCTTCAGGCTGTCTTTCTGCTGAAAGATGATGTTGGTGATGGTGAGTTGCTGCTCTGCACAAAACTCTAGCAGGAGACATTGTCATTGCAGTTTCCAACACCATGCTTGCTCTTAAAAGGTTAATTAGCCTTGTTAGACATAGTCAAAAGGAATTTTATCTGAAGAAAATGTAATTTAATTTGATAATGTCTGGAATTGAATGGCTTTAAATAATATAGGATAAAACAAAATGTAATTTATAGTTCTTAAAATAAAAGCCTTAAAATGTTTAACCTGATGGTGTGCCACAAAGCAGGGAATATTAATGCCTATTTAATATAGAATGTTGCTTTAAAACTTTATTTTAATTTAGGCAAAGGACATAGAATACTGAATTAAACAGATCTGAAATGCCAACACTTCTTCATTCAGTCTGTTCTTGTCAAGTGTTGAGGAATAATTTTGAAAGTGTTGTAATTCAATCATGTATAAGAAACCTATTATAAAGCAAATAATAGGAAGATAAATGTTATTGTTTCTGTACAATTGCGACCCATTAGTCAACAGTGTTGGTTTGAGTGCCATTTCTGTCTAGTAAGTTTTTTAATTGGGATTATTTAAAATTATATGTGCATTATCTATTAAATGAGTTTTATCTTCCAATATTTTTTGTGTTGTACATTTTATAGTTGAATGGATTACAAGGACAGAAGGCATCAATAAAATCATGTACTATGATCAGAAGCATAAAACAGCCTTGATTGGGAACTTCAGAAGTTCCTTTGGGGTTGTGGCATATAGTTCAAATTATTTATTTAAATATTTTTAAAAATACTATCTGGTGGTGTCTTTGTGATGACCACTCCATCATGCTCATAGATACAACATTCCAGTAGTTACTAAAGCTTACAGTTAATAAAAATCCAAATTTTAGTCTAAATATTTCTAGTTTTGGCTTCACACTTGTTACTAGTCACTTATGCTTCTTTTTACTTATCTGAAGAGCTGAATTTTAGTTTTTGTTCATTGTAGAACGTTGTGTTGGCCAGGAATTTGAGGCATTTTATTATAGTGAATTGGGTAGAGAACATCAATATGCTTTTGAAGTCATTTTTTCTTGGAATAAAAAATACAACTGTTATCTCTTATAATGCAACAAGAGAAGAGAGGATAGACATTTTACAGGGGTTTTTGCATTTTAAACTACATGAAACTTCTCAGAATCCAGGTATCTTCATGGAGAATCCATGCTAGTTTTTTTCCTCAATAATTTTCCAAGTGGCAGCAGAATTCATCGTTTCTCTCTAGTTTATTATGTGCTTTGTGCACCTGGGCTACCCCTGCCTGCCCTGCATGCTCCTGAGCTCTGCTCTGTGCAGAGACCCTCCTGGAGGCCCAGCAGTGCTTCCCTGCCTTGTGCAAGCCCAGTTGCTCAGTGAGAGGAGTCTTGCCTGGGACACGCTCCACTTAGCACAGGTGCTTCCTAAGGCCCAGAGCACTGTGCTGAGCAGAAGGGAGAGATCCCGACTTTTGAGGTTAGAAATTCTGTGATTTAAGAGATTTTTTTATCTTTTTTTCCCATCTTAGATGTCTGATTACCAGGCAAAATTTCAGTGTATTCTGAACTCTTTTTTTCCTGGATGAATGAGTGGAGAATAGAGAAAAAACATTGCATTAAATATATTGAAAAATAAAAAGATAAATTAGATAATTAAAATTAAAAAATAATAGTAATAATTAAAGTTATTGTAATAATAATAGAGACAAAATATAATTATTGCTGCTTGATTTAGTTAGAAGTAATCTTGTTTTGAAGGGACTGTTAGGAGTATTGTCTACAGACTACTATCTGTAACTCAGTATAGCAAAACTCAAAGCTTCATACATATTATTAGGGATGTGATTATTTAGGGAGATAGGCAAGAGACATTAGTCTGAAAGAAGGCAAGATATAAACGTACAGTGCTTTGGCTACTCACATAAGTTTCCCATGAACACACTATTAGCCATAATAGTGTTATTTAACCCTTCGTGAGATGAGCTGCTTGTCTGCATTGCAGGGAAAGAAAATCCACATCTGTTTATGGTGGAGAAGCTGACTTGACAGAAAACTCAGAAATCTTTATATTTAAATGTAGCATCTGGCTGATCCAATAGGTAGCTTGTGTCTGTACCCCAGATAATCTTGAATTAACTTAGTACTGGCATAGATCTCACTGTTCATAATACTTGGTGGTCATAAATGTTCAGATTTGCTTCTGGCTTTATCCTTCTGTATCTCTGTCAGGGAAACTATAAATTCTGTAGAACAAATGACAATAAATGTTACTGTCTGTATTCTGTGTAAGCCAAAGCTCTGATTAAATTACCATGTGGCAAGATTCAAATCTACTTGTAAGTGGTTTATAGAGACAAGCACATTTACCTCTGGCAGTTTTTGCTGCTTCACAAATCATAAATGTGTGTGTTAAAGTGTATATATTATAAATCCCATTGAATGTATGCATATATACATAATGCCTGTAGTATCTAGTGTTAAACTACAGTGTCTCAAAAACAATGCTTTCTGTGTATTATTTCAAAAACATAAAACAAAGTTTATTTAAAGGTGATGTTATGACTTTTCAGAGAACTGCAGGGCAGGAATAAACAGGAAAAAACACATAGACACAGTAGTGTAAGTACAGAGTGTAAAGCAAAATATAGGCAGGCATTCCCCCAAAGAATGGCAAAGCAGTGGAAAGATTTCAGAGGTGAGAGCATTGAAAACATACAGATCCCAGTGGCACTGTGGGGGCAACACTGGCCTCAGGGCAAAGGCAAAGGTGAGGCTCTCGTTCATTCCTCATGCTTTGTCTTCGCTTCCCTCCCTCGGCTCCCCTGTGGGCTGCCAAGGCCTTGCAGCACATCTGTGAGCATTGCCTCTCTTGTGCTCTGCATACAGGCAGAGAAACATCCCAAACCTGGGTCTGGGAGAGATGCCTTGTTCCAGGCAAGAAAGCTTCCTTAGTGAAAAATAAATGCCTCCTTGGTAGCAATATCTTTCAGAAAGGAGCTATTTACCCCTGCACAGAGGACTGGCAGATTTGCAAAAGCAAGCTTACCGTGGCAATGCCTGTTTTTTCGCCAATTAGACTGCACAGTAGTGCTGAGTAATATGTTGGATCAGCACAGAAGGTAACAGTGTTTCTAAGCATTACTGTCTTGGCTATGGAATTACTCAAAACTGCTACTAGTAGTAAATCATTCTTCAAACTATATTTAATATGTGTCATGCAGCAGTGTCATGAATAAGTGGTTTGGGTCACTTACAGAATTGCAATCAAAGGTATTGGCAAAAAGCAGGGTTTAATATAAATTTGTGAAAGAGTGACTTAACTGAGCTGGGATGTCCAGGTTCACTCTGTTACATACTACACAGCTGGAACATGCATAGGAAAATAGAATTAGGATCAATTCAGATTGTCTTATACAGAGAGCACAGATGCAAATTACCATTGTAATGAAATTTGAAGTTCTCTGGGTATTGAATTCTTCTTTTGCATAAGAAATGTGCCTTCTTAAACTTACTTCTTTAGAGTAGTACTGTCATACTGCAGCTTTTGCAAACTGGTTTTTGCTTTTATGTACAACTTCATAGAATCACAGAATAGGATGAGTTGGAAGAGACCTTAAAGGTCATCTGGGTCCAACGCCTAATCACTAGACGAGGTTGCTCCAAGCCCCATCCAGCCTGTCCTGGATCACTTCCAGGGACTGAGCAGCCACAGCTTCTCTGAGAAACCTATGCCAGGCCCTCCCAACCCTCACAGGGAAGAATTCCTTCCTAATATCTAGTTTGAAGCTATTCCTCCTTGTTCTATCACTACATGCCCTTGGTCCAAAGTCCCTCTCCAGTTCTCTTGGAGCCCCCATGCTGGTTCCCGGACGGTGGTTGCAGCAGCTGGGGGGCAGTGCTGGTTCCCAGATGGTGGCGGGGGCTCACCAATCCAAGCGGCGTTTGCAGCTCCGGTGCGGTCTGGGATAACCAAGCCAAGCGACATTCACAGCTCATGTGCGGTTTGGCTGCAGCGGGGCTCTGGGCTCCCCAGTCATCTGTGGTTTGGCGGCAGTGGGGCTCTGGGCTCCCCCAGTCCCGGAGAGGGCTCCCCCATTTGCAGGCAGCTGGGGCAAATGGCTGTGGTCCCTTGGGAACTGCAGGACAGCCTCAGCCCAGCGCCGGCACAGCACATGCAGCAGGGACCAGAACCGAAAGTAAAGCTACCCTGCTTCACTTCCCCTTTTTCCCGGAACCCCCATCCTCCCGATGTCCCCAGGAAACGCACTGACCCTTCCAAGTCCTGTTTTTCTTAAGGCCTGTTCTGGTAAGGGGAGGAAGAGTTCTCCAAATTTAAAACCATAATAAGGTTGAACAGTATAACTCTCCCAGACTGTCTGCATAGCAGTGATGCTCCAGCCCTTAGAGCATCTCTGTGGCCTCCTCTGGACTTGCTCTGACTGGTTCACATCCTTCCTGTGGAGGGGGCCTCAGAGCTGG
The DNA here is from genome assembly GCA_013400415.1 of Scytalopus superciliaris. Classification (NCBI taxonomy): domain Eukaryota; kingdom Metazoa; phylum Chordata; class Aves; order Passeriformes; family Rhinocryptidae; genus Scytalopus; species Scytalopus superciliaris. The sequence continues at coordinate 4,820 of VXBX01009396.1, forward strand.
ATGCCACACTCCAGGTCCTCTCCCTCGACCTGCTGCCCACAGTACTGGTGATGTAGCCCAGGACATGGTTGGCTTTCTATCCATGGTGCTTCTTATCCACCAACACGCCCAAGTCGTTCTTTTCAGTTCTGTTCTCACTCTAGGTTTTGGTAGAAATCTGTATATTTAGAGAACATCAGAAGTTTTTATGTCTTCTCTTGCAAGTCATGAACTCTAGTGTATGCTATACTTGGTTGTTCTTTTGTTTTTCCATTTTTTACCTCCTAACAATTCAGGAACAAATTGTAAAAGACACAGTAAAAGTAAGGATTAAAGATTTCAATTTTCAGGTAATACAGTTTTGACTGTGCCCATGGGAAATAAGAGGAAAGGAACACTAAAGATTATTTTAAAAATTGTAAAAACAAAAGGGAATAAATTAATTGAGGGCATTTGTGAAAAGAAAAGCGATATTGATAAGTAAAAAATGAAAGTGATGAAAAAAAATGGAGGGTGAAGAATATATCAGCTTTTGTAAATCACTTTGATTTTAGTGGTGGTGGCCTTAAAATTAAGATGATCTACTTTGGGACATTCTGAAGGCAAGTGTATGTTTGTATCTACATTTAAGAATTGTGCAGGAAAAATATTCACAAATAATCTGAGAATACTAGTAATTTTCTGAAAGGCCAAATTTTACTAAAGAGAGAACTACAAATAACTTCTTTACAGTGGAAAGATAACCTGTTAGGATTAGGGTGTGGTGGCTTTTTGTTGTTTTTGTTTATTTTGGTTTTTTTTTTCCCCAGTAAGGAAAGTCATTTATTCTGAGCTGTCCCTTCTAAAAGCATGAGGGAACTGGTATCTTGATTCTGTGCAGATTTGTATGGTGTGGTCTCCTTTTCAATGTGCATGTTGAGACTGCAAGGATGAAGACTCACTCTTGGTATAGTCTGCATACTTATACTCAAAGTAATTCTCAGAAATGGAGTGTAAAGAGAAGCCTTGTGTGGCTCTGCCCTTCCTTATTTCTTCTGCCATAGCACAGGACCAGTGCAGCCTTTTTTATGTTGCTGCATTCTGCCAGCTTTCTGAAGAAACAGAGAGCACTGTTGAGTGAAAGCAACATCACAGTTTAGCTAAAGACAACACAACAAATAATTCATCATTAATCAATTTACTTATAAATTAGTTATTCCATTTGATGTATACGTTTTTGTTTATGACTGGTAAGGGAAATGGAAAGTCTGAAAAAGTTTGGTAAGAAAAGAATAGTGCGACTCTAGACTGTTCCTGAAATACAAATGGTGAAAATAAGGTATACCCTTCTGAAGAGGATTTTTCATCAATAAATTTCAAACTAGTCTGCAAAAACGTTCACATTTCCATTTTACTGATAGTCCAGCTGTTTGTGTAAATCTATAATTAAATAAAGCCTGAAACCTTGACTGAAAAGGAGTCTGACAGAACTTGGAGTAATTGTTAGTGTAACCAGTCCCTAAACTGTCATTGAGGAAGAATAAAAATAAAAATTATAAAATTATCAAGAAAATGTTCCTTAGAAGACATCTCAACATTTATGATCATATGATATGTCTCTCAGATTTCATCTAAAATAAAACAATGTGATTCGTGATTAAATAAAAACTGGTAAGATTGTTTCTGTTGCCATGTATTAGTGCAATCAGATGTCCTTCATCCCTCCTGTTCAGGCGTACACCAAATATATTCTTTGGGGCTCAGCCCCCCTTTGCATTAGAATGTGAGGGAAAGAAACAGCCTGGCAGGCCAAGGCCTGACTGGGATGTCTGCAAAACCTTGGAAAAATGCTGGAGGAGTCTTTCTGGAAGATAAGGCCTAAAACAAGCCTCCAGATGTCCGTTATCACTGTACCTTCAAGGATGCCTGGCTGCAGTTTATGTGTGCTCCCTGACTTGTTTGAAGTCTGTTTTTGTATCACCACCTGCTCTCTCCTATACCTCATAGTTGTAAACACAATTAACTACACATTCCCTTCCCCTCCTTTTAGTTAACAATGCATTTCTTTGATTATTATGCTTCTTCTCATGTTTATCCTAACCAAGCCCCTTGATTATAATGAATCGCCTACTAACACTAATTGTGAGATGTAGCTTCAATAAATGCCTTTGTTTTTACCCCGAAACTGAGGATGTGTAATTTAGACCGTAACATTAGAACTTATTTTCTCTTTTGGTGGAGAGCTGATGTAAAGACTTGAACTTTAAATAGTTTTATTCCTAAAGATTAAAGTTATGAGACGGCCTGGAGAACTTCCTCCATGTAGCCTGAACCCCAAAATTATGGAAGCAATGGAATAGAAGCAGCAGATTAAGGTCATGCAGAGAATTAACTGGTTTATAATTCCAAGTGCAAGATGACATCTCACATTGTGAGTTGTTACATCATTTTAAATCATTGCATCGGATCAGAGCTAATTAGTTTTGTAGAATTAGTTTAGGACTATGGTAACATTTAAGTAGGAAGTCCATTAACGTTTCTTCGATAGAGTACTTTGTGTAGAATATCAACTGTGACTTCTCCAATTAGTTCTGCAAACACCATGTCATAATAAATCAATTGGCTTCACTTTTTGTTCGTGTACTAATTCTTGGTGGCTTTGGGAGCTTTTTTGATGCATCTTCCTGAATTCTAGGAATATTTTAACTTGTTTATATGTTGTGACTAGAAAGGTGAAAAACATAGGACTGTAGTTTTAAAGCAGCATTAAGCTGTTGTAGCCTTTCAGTATCTGACACTTGATTCTGTGTTTTCTTCAGTGTAAATTGTTTCCCTTGATCATTGAGTTAACTGCATCTTACAGTCTTTCCTAATAGTTTCATACTGCTCCTGCAAGTATGTCACAATGAGCTCTTAGAGAAAATATTTGGTAGCTTGCTTTCTGAGGAAAATTTTAATGTGGAAAAGACACTAGACATACTTGACTTCATTAATAATGTGTATCTAATTTCATCTACAGTGCTTTGTAATGTAGTGTTACTTCTCCATCATAATCCACAATGATGACTCTTTCAGAGGGTTGCAGATACGTTTATTTTTACTGCATACATGTGCCAGTATGAGAAGAGATTGATTTGTGATAAAAACATTAAGCACACTGAGCATATTTTTAAATGCTTTTTAATGTGGTAATTGATACTTTTATGCCTTCTTTTCTCTGTTGTGGCTTCCAGCATGGTGGTAACATCTAAAGTTGTGATAAAAATGTAACAGGTGTGTCCTAGCCCATCAGTAGAAGGTAATTTTTGGTATTCAGCTGAGAAGCGTCAAGGAAGGACATTGGAAATACTTCAATTACTTTCTTTAGGGCCTTTGTGCTATGGAAGAGGCAAGGTAGTTTCAAAAGACGTGCAAAGGAACTGAGTTTCCCCTTCTAACTCCATGCCCAGCTTAGATAGTTCCTTGCATGAGACATTGAGAAGTGAGGCATACAGCAACAAAATTGGAAAGACAAGTGTGAGAGAGAACTTCAGCATTTGATATGGTGCCATGTGGTGGCTGCTGCCTTGAAATGTAACTTCTACACAGAATGTGAGACTTAGACCCATAGAGAAGAAATTTTAAGAGCCTATTACATGATTTTGGCAGTGCTGGGTTCTTCTCTTGTCTTTCTTTGCCAGTGACAGGAGGAAGAGGTTACCTTAGAAAACACCAACAGAAGTTCCTTCATTAATGAATGCTGATATGGAGAAAGTACTGCAAAGATAGATAAACTTGATGTAGGTTTACAGCCCTTGTTGTCAGGTGTGATGCTTGGAAGAATCTGAAGCTGGCAACTAAAATTTGTAGCACAAATTCTTGTGCTTTGTTTAATACTGTGGAGATTACAGGGTGTTTTTTTTTTGCCCGAAAACACTAAACAAAATTACAACCATTTGGGATTTAAAAAAGATCCATAGCACATACATTGACAAAAGATAACATCTTGTGTGAACTCTGATGGGTATATATATTGTATACTGTGAGCATGCATATGGAAAAAGATGCAATTTCTTACTAATTTCAGATAATACACGCCTGCTCCTGTTGAGTTATGGCAATGTCATCACTGAATATTTAAGGTGACCACACATTGGGCACTTGTTTATTCTTGGCCTCTTATTGCTTGTGCCATTCCGGTTCCCTACATATTGAGATTTCTGTCTGCCCACACTGGACCAGGTTTTTTACATTTAAAGCAATAAAATTATAATGAAGCTGTTGGAATTGCGTTAATGATTGTTCTGACATATTTTGAGACAAGGCAAAAGGAGTAATTACACGGTGGGTAATTGATAGGGAAGATGCTGCTTAAATTGTAATTGTTGTTTTAAAACCAAGTAGTTATATATATCCAGAATTTTATTCAGTTTTTTCCCCCAACATGTGGGAACTCATGATACATGATATGGACACATACTTTTCCTGGTTAAGATACCCATATCCTCATCAAAAGGGATTTAAATTGTTTGAAGATTACTCCTGTTTAAAAAAATCAAAAAGCCCACTTGTTTCAATTCTTACTTTTTAGCAATGCTCATTAATAAAATCCATTAAAATTTCAGAGTGTGTGATAAAAGTGGGAGATAAATAGATTATTTTGAAATGGCTGCAGGAAAACATACTATAGTCAATCCTAGTTTTGATTTAACTTCCTCTTATAGTGCAAGACTGAAGATGTTGTCAGATTAAATACCGTACTCTCTTTAAAATATATAAAATGTTGCCACGCATATAATTGTATGACAGGCTGGAAGTTCTCACATATCTAAATTGTATTTTTCCTGGGTTGCCTGTTGCAGTGAATAATCATGGGCTGTGTGGGTTTTTTGCCAGATAACCTTCTTCATGCTGCTGTCTGCAGTGTGTGTAATGCTGAACTTGGCTGGGTCCATCCTCTCCTGTCAGAACGCTCAGCTGGTGAAGTCCCTGGAAGGCTGTCAGCTGGTGAGTAATGAAAAACAGGTCTCTTACAAAGGGCAAGGATTTTATTTTTCATGTTAGGATTTTGTATACGTATTCCTTTAATTTCCCAAACAGTATGCATTTAGTACAGCAATCTTACAGGAATTACAATGTGAAAAATCATTTTGGCAACAGCTTGAGAGTTGAAGTGCTAATGGATTTACAGTGTTTTTTCTTCTCAAAAAGTAAGTTTTATTATTAGAAAGATTTGTTTCTTAGTGTCATGGTAACAATAATGCTTCAGCGAGTAGGTGGAATACAGGGCACATCAAAGCAATGCAGTGATTACTGTTTGATGTCAGCATATCAGGATTTCATCCAATAGCTCCTTGTAGAGGCAGTGTATTTCACAGTTGCACTGATAGTAATGTTCTGGTATGTGTATGCTAATATTTTATTTACCAACTTAAATTAGTTCTTTTTTCAATTTTCAAAGTAAATGTATGTTATTTTTATTAAATAAAATAAAGAATAATACAAATTATCATGATGGAGCATGCTATGCTCTAAATTACTAAAGGTTACATTTTACCTAGAGCCCTTATGTTTTTATCTCAGGAAAAAAGTGCATATGCATTGAACTCTAACGTATTTTATGATTTAAACCTACAAAGATGTCTACAGAAGTAAATTCATTACTGAAATCCTCGATTTAAAGTAAATAATAAAACAATTACCCACTCCTCCAAATTCAGGAAGTAAATGACATTGAATTGTAAGATTGACAAATGGATTGGAGAGTATTTATAGATGTGCATCAGTGCTCTTTTTGGTATAATCTGTAAGCAGATCAATCAATCTGCTTAAATTGTGTAAGTATGCACTCACAGGACTCATTAAAAATTAGAAATACATGCACATATACACTCCAAGACATTGATCTGAATGATAAGGAGAACAGACATTTTCCTTTCTAATGCCAACAGATGACTCCATGAAATGCTTGTGCACCTCTTCAGTCATTGTTTGATTCCTTTGTTCTAAGGATATTGCCCAAAGAACCCTTTGGAGTTCTGTTTGTGCACAATAAGTTTCTTAAAACTAGATTCAAATAATATAAAATTTTTCAGCAAATATTTCACAAGGCATGTCATAGATGCAGAACACCATTTGGGTCACATGCCTTCCCCTTGTTTAGTCAGCTTCTATTTTCCCTATCACTCATCCCATGTCAGAGGGCTGTGTTTGCAGCTCCATCAGCCAGGTAGGCTGGGGAAGGTTGGCTGTTCTGCTAAGAATTGCTCTAAGAATTCTGCAAAGAATCTTCTGCAGACACTTCCACAATGTCTGTCGTTTCCAGGTGTAATTGGAGTAAAGGCTTTATAGAACCCAATGGATGGAGTCAGATAGCTGACTCTGTGGAAAACCAGCACTGACCCTAAGAGAAGAAGGGAGAGTTTTCCCTGTAAAATATTTGATTTGGGAAACTTTTGATAAAGTTTCCAGCTCTCATTTTGATGGGGTATTGGAGTTGTGCTACTGAGCTGGAAAAATCAACTGGTGGAACCTAAAACTGCTATAGGATTGCAGAGCTGTTTGTTTTGTGGGGTTTGTTTGGGGCAGGTTTTTTGGACTTTTTTTGCTGTTGTTGTTTGTTCTTTTGTTTTTTGTTTTCTTTCATTGAAAGGAGGTATCATAGGTATTTTTTGTGGAAGACCTTTGAAGTGAGTTTTACAAATTTGTATTGGCATCCTTGCTTTGATATTAGGACCATTTAGATGTTACTACATTTGTATCAGAACTTCCCATGAAGACTTACAAAAAAGGCTTTGTATCTGCATGGAAGAAGGAATAAGTAGTCTTTCAAAATTAATGCTTTCCTGACTACATAGTGCAACTATGGAATTGTATTTTGTTACCTATGTGCTATAATTTTCAAACACAGCATTTTGACCTGGAGTGTCACTGTAATGAATAGCTTAGGCTTGTGTCTAGATGCTCCACTGTTTGACTTTCCATGTGCTTAACCAATGCCTCTTGCCACATCTCTCATGGAGGATTGTATCAAAGCCCTAAAGAAAAACAGGAAGGAACACTAGGATTTTGGAAACATGTATTTACTTCTTCCTTGCTCAATAGCTCAAAGCTGGTGTAGGTGACAAGTAAATTGAAAGGAAACAGTTACATTTCATTTGTACTTCCCTGACCTTTCCCTTCCTACTACAGGTGGAATATGCTGATTTTACTCTGGACTAGTGAACCACTCATCTGGCTAAAGAAGATAAAATAGGGGTTCGAACTGTAGTTTCAGTTTTCCAAGCAAAATGGGATACTAATTAGCTTTGCATCAGTGTGTTATACTATGTAAGGGCAATTTAATTTCATTGTGGCTGTTCATCATAACTGTTTCAAAAAAAATTACAGTTTCTTCCGCCCAGATCTTTCTTTTTACGTTTTCATTGCTCAAAATCCCATTTCAGCACTCGGGGGACTTGCATGTGAATATTGCCATGTTGAAATGCTCATATATATGAAATTCTAGAATGCCATTCTCACAGACAACCTGCTGAGAGGGCTGCACTGTAGAGAACAGCACTGCTTTGCGATTAGGGGCAAGATTTGACTCAGAAGTTGGTGGTATAGTATGTTGAACATATTTAATTACTTTATTACCTTTCGTCACTTGAAAAGGAAAAATCCCTGTTTCTTAACAAGTTGTTCTAACTGTATATTTTATTTTTAATTCCTCAGATGGTTCACTATAGGTCTGTGCATTCCTGCACTGTGCACATTATCTGGGTGTACATTATCAGGTCTAAATCCTCTGATTGCCTTCTAGGATACAAATGTATGGTATGGTGGTGCAGCTCCAGGAGTGAAAACCCAGCTTTTGCAGACAAGTACTTTGAGATGTAGTTAACATCCCATATAACTGCAACAGTAAATTTTCAAGCACAGTATAATAAAAAAATCAAATTCAAAATAAGTTATGTTTTAGTTGTGATATTTCTGTCAAACTCATTCATGCTGAATGTATGGCTTTAAAAGTGATAATAGTATCTACTGTATTGTGGAGTTTAAATTCAGCAGCATTTCACATGTAGAGTAGTTTTCTGAAGAAGAACAAGGCACAGTGGTCTTACTTTGCGTTAAACATGGGTTTTAGTGTAGATTCCATTATATATTTTTTTGTGTGAATATGAGAAGCGTGCTTACTGTATGTTAAAATTTTGAATGTGTGAAGTTTTGAATTTGTGAAGTTAGTGTTTGTGCTCTTCATCCTGCAGCTTAGCAACATACAACACAGAGGAACAAAAAAAATGCCAGTAGCTTTAATGGCTTGTTAAGAAAAATTAATTGGAATTTTTTTCCCATGATTAGCTGCAGATCCTGCAGCCATAACTTCAAGATATTCCTTTAAGTCAGTGATAGTAGGATGTGTAGAGAGCAGCTACACACCCAAGCTGTTCATTAATGTGTGTATCAGAAACACATTCCTGTGGGGGAATTTCTTTTTCAAATAAGTTGTCTCTAAAATTTGTGCTTAACACATATGAGTAAAGCAATTAATATATTTTAATTTATAATCTATTACTGTGCAAGATAGAATATGTTTTATGTTTTTGTCTTTATTGAATATGCCTGTCCTGTAAGTCACTTATTTTTTAAAAAGTAAATGCTATAGTTTTAATCAAATTTACAGTGGGTTATTACTCAGAAAAGTAGTGATAGAGTTAATCTCTGTATAAAATAATGGGAGTTTTTTGTTTGTTTGTTTGTACAGCTAAAATTGGCCAGTGGTTATAGTAACATCTAAAGGAAGACTCTTTTTTTCCCTCAATTATCTTTAGCTGGAATAGACAAAGCAAGGAAAAGCAGAGCAAGTGCAGGTTCATAGGTTCACATAGAGGTGAACAGCACAGCCTAGGTCCAGAGATTTCTTTGTATTCCATTTTGTGCTGTACCTACATTCAGGTCTGTGCATATTGAAAAACAGCTTTTAAAATTATCCTGGTTATAGTGACCAGGACCAGTTTGTCACTGTGTGGGTGTGGCTAAGACTGTGTATTCTACACCCTCTATGTAATTTCTCATGAACTGTTAACAATGGATCATTTGCAGCAGCTTCCTGGGGCACACCTGACCCCTCAGGCTACAGGGTGGGTGCTTGGGAACTTCTGTGAGGTAAGAAAGGTTTCCTGTCTTCACACCAATGACTCAGGTGTGGTAAAGCCCCTCTGGAGAGCTGTTAGTACCTCCACACCCAGCCTGAGGGGTCATGTCTGCTAATGGGCCATTAGGGTTTCCAAAAATATGCCATGACTCACCCTACACAGTAATTCACCCATTGTGAAACTCCCATCNTTGCAGGGAAAAAAATGTACTCTTATTTTGTTCTTATTCATCCGCTTAGTTCAACTATTTAATCTTGGTATTTCCCTGCCAAGCAACTTTATTCCTTACTGGATCTTCCCATTCTTTCTATTTGCATAAGCTACTATAATTCAGTATAAAGTTCCTTCCCATAAGCATCCCACTGAGGCTTTCTTTACTTCACGTATTGATTTTGGCACTTTTATATTTATTTTGAAATTTTCTGTGCTTTTTATTGTTCCCTATAAAAAAACCACTGAAGTTTGATTTAGAAGAAAAAGTAAAATCTATTACTACCTTTACTAGAAGACTTGCACTTGTAATAGGTAATTCTACATGCAAATAGGTAGAATGTGAAGTAGCACTGTCAATTTTTCCCTAACTTAGCCTTTTTGTTGAGAATGTGTGTGCAATCTGAGTCGTTTCTTCTTTCTTAAAACACCTCTAATACCTTGACAGATTTTGATGCATTAATACAGATGAAAAAAAGTAACATAGGGATATGAGTGAGTGTGTATGTATTTGTAATAAATCTGGAGTGTCCTTTCATGTTTTGGTCCCCTGCTACATAAAAGTTAGATTTTAATGGATTTTATTCCATTTGAAGTAACAGTACTAGGTTCTGGCAAGACAAAGTAAAGTTAAAAGACAATTTGTGAATATAGACAGCTCAGGCTGAGGTTTGAAATCTTAAATATGGGTTGGATGAGGGTGTACTTGGAAACTGTCATAAATATGGAAGTACACAGACTCTGCTGTGATTACTGTCTGTGCTCACTAGAATGAGTAAGAATCACCAAGTGGAACACAAATACATACAGGATGGTGGAAGTATGTGCAGGGAATTAAGTGAATCATGCTTTATTCTTGAGCTCTGCCAACCAAAGAAAGATTTAAGCACAAACAGTTTTGGAGCCACTGCTGATGTAATTGTGTCTGAGGTTGGCAAACACTAGCTGGGATGAGTAATCCCAACTCCTTCTCCTTCTTCCAATGCAGCTTTATTGTTATTGCTACTGTCTGTTTATGAAGCCATGCAGTGAATGGCATCTGAGGTCTGATCAGGACTAAAAACAGATGACTTCTTCCCCCTCCTCCTCAAAAGAAGAAACTCACCAAACTCTGCATTAATTTTGACCCTGTTTAGAGCACAGAATAGCTCTATGGACTCTTGATCTTGCCTGCACAAGTGTGAGACAGCATGGGGCAGGGATAAGCATTCTGGAGCATGAGGGTTCAAAAGTGATTCTTAAAATTGTCCCTGAGTTTTGCAGAAACTTTCACGTAAACAATTCACTTTTAATTAATTTTAAGAATTAAAGGAGAATTACTGGGCAGTACAGAGTTATGGAAGAGCTTTAAGAATGCAATGAGAATCTCTCATAAATGGATAATCTTGACCAAGCCTTTTCAGCCTTATTTCTGTGACACCTGTTCATTACACATGTTAAAAGTACACCTGGGATGTATATTTCATATTAGAAATGTCAAATACATACCACCATGAGACAGTGACTGCCTTTCACAGAACAGGGGCAGCATGAATCAGAATAGATGATCTTGCAGTAGACAGCTTTGTCCATTTTGCTAATTATAAAAACTTCTTTGTAGCTCTAGCCTATCCTGGTTTGCCTGGTGTAGCCTTCTTGCCCCTGAACTTGGCTGAGCTTTAAATTCAAAGTCTAAATTTCAAACTTCATCAGTAGCATTTATCTGGCAGCAGAACCACTTCAGGAGAGGTCTGGGAGCAAGACCTCTCCAGTGACATTTACTGGTTTGATTTTACATTGACTTGAAGAGCTGAGGTCATCTGATAATAAACCATGTACTTGAGTTTTGCTCAGATCTTTCACTTTTAGAAGAAAGAAGATTACAAGAATTGAAGAAAAAAAATATCTGAAATTGTTAAAGCAGCTTAGTGAATTAAATTGTATGTTAATTAGAAACAAACCCAACAACTATCATAGAAGTGCACAAACTTTCTCTCTTCTTGATTTCTTTTGCAGTGTCTATGGCATGGGGTATGACCAGTCTCTGCGAGCTGCCATAGGCAATTATTTCCAGTGCTGCCTTTAAGAATGTTGGAAATGGTGTCATTTATATACCCAGGTTTTTTTTTTAAAGCCTTTTACAAATTGTACTGGCTAGAGGGCAGTCTGAGTCTCAGGAATTGAAATCCCCTGAGAGAACATCCTGCTGTGAGCATGCCTTCATCACAGTATATGGCAAACATTCATCTACACCTCATCTGGAAAAGGTTGTTGTGTTTTTTTAATTGACTCTTACTTTCGCTTTTCCATCTGCTGTCCTGGTCACCAGCATGTCAGGAGAGAGTACTAGATAAGCCTGACCGAGGTGGCACTAAAAAATAAATAGAATTAAATACATAATTTTGAAGATCATATGAACAATTTAAACATTTATTGAAGTCTTAAACTATAAGTAAATATTCTGTTGAAATGATTGTAAATGTAAGGCTGTGCAAGGTAATTCTACAAGGAGTGCTATCTGTCTTTGTTCAGGAAATTGGCAACATCCTAGGGAGAATTTGAAAAAAAAAAAGTATAAAAATAGTAAACACATTTTCATTATGAAATTTTTTTTGTGTATTTGTGTCTGTAAATGTTTGATTTTTTTTTTTTTTATGTGAAAGCATAAGTAACATGGTGATTCACACCACCACCCAGCCACTGTGCTTCCATCTTTACTTGTAGGAGTAAAGAAATGGTTGGTGACTCTTTCATGTGTTTCTGACCTCTTTCTGTTATTTTTTGGTTTTCCTCCTTGGGTGTGATTTTGTATTTATTCAGTTGAGTTACTCTGGTTTCCTCTGCCCTGGAAAGCAAATATTTTTCAAAATGAGGCATAAAAGGTAGCACTCTGATATTGTATCCTTTTCCTGTATTTTACCTGGTTTTATAGCTTGTATTAACCAATGGAAAGCATTCTACTCTGTAAATTCTGCACAGAGATTTTCATTTTGCATTTAGTAGTCATTACTGTCACTGTAACTGTAAATACAATTTTTGGGAAGTGTTTCCCTTGATGTGTACTTTTTCTGACCTTTTGTGTGTTTTTTTTTTCCTTCACAGATTAAATTTGACAGTGATGGTGTCTGTGTTTGCTGTGAAATGCAGCACCAAACATCAGGCTGCAGTAACTTGGGAGAAACCCTGAAACTGAACCCTCTGCAGGAGTGTAATGCAGTGAGGCTGACTCTAAAGGTGCGTTAGGAGAGGATTAACAGTTGTATTGCAGTTTTAGTTCAGCAAGGCTGAAGTGTCTGATGAAAGGAGTAGCTTGTATTGTCTGTTTGTCCACTCTTACATGCCAAATGATTAATCCTCATCCAGCAGATGCATGGATAAAGCTATGCATGATAACTATTTTACACACAATATCTGCATTTGTATAGGTCACTATTTTGCTAGAGGTTATATAAGAAACAGAAGTTAGAATTGGTTAGAACTGATGCTGGGAGGTGCAAGAACAGATATGTGTTCAAGAAAGCTGGAATCTGAGATGGTGTTGTTTATTAATGTTGTGGTAGACTAAAGAAACAAATCATTCCAGAATTATGAACTACTTCATGGTGTACTGCTAACACAGAAGTAGGTGGTCATTACTTTGGGAGAGGACAGTGTTCTTTCTGGATAGTGCTGAAAACATGCTTATAGACTGCTCTGCAACAGTATAAGAAGTTTAAATCTTTTAGCATTTTGTTTTACAGCTACCCAGATAAAAAAATTGAGAGCAAATATTAAGAATATTGTATGTGAGAGTTAGAGTTCAGTCTAATTGCCCACACTATTGCTTCACTTTGTTGACACCAAACTGGCAAGACATGGTGTTGTTTTGGAAAATGTGAGGTTTCAATGAACTGGTCAGAAACAGGAACCCTAGCCTTAAAGATAGATATTGATTCATTCTAGGTTTAATTTAATGATGAACAGAAGTAATTCTGCATCTGTGACTCTCAATTGCAAAGTATGTATTTCAATGAAATTAGGAGAAAATAATGGAGTAAAGGACAGAAATTCAGTGTAAGAAGGATCTTAGGGAGGTAGTTTATAGGGTGGGTCCTGAAAAGCTAAGTTATATTGATATTTGAAGATACTATTTAAAGTTCAGAATAGGTAGAAATCCTGCAAAAGGTATGTAGTAAATACCTTAATGTTCTTCAGCTTTGTTAAGACAAGGAAAAAAGCTACCACTGAGTAATAAGAATCAGGCCCCAAAATTAAGGAAGTGCTCTGCCTTGGGTTTTGATGAGGATGATAAAGGAGAAGGAGCAAGAACCTACTGGGTAGCAGGAATTTACTAAGTGGAATAGAAGCATAATTTGACATTGCTGGTCAAAACATAATAAGAAATGGATACTCAGAATGCTTAGCTTGGGGCCATGTTCTGTTGTGCAGTATCAGTGAAATGTGTAATGAGAAGGTAACTTCTCAGAAGGCCATTCCTCAAAGTATGACAGGTGCAGAAATGTGAACCTGTCATTCAGGAAAAGCTGACTTGCTAATTCTGTAAAAATAAAGATTGAGGGAGCATATGGTTGCTTCCTGTAAATATGTCAGTAAGGTAAACTTTAATGAAAGAGAAAACAACTGTTTCTCTTTGAGGACATTGTGTCAGCATATGAAGTGAGTAGATGTGACATACGCTGAAAATCAGGGTTTCTAACCAATACAGCAATCAAAATACAAGTGCAAAATATAATTTCTTTTACAGTGTAACTCAGTCATGTATAAAGGGAATTGCTATATCTGCTTCTGCTAGAAGAAAATGGTTTTAAACACAGGAGCTTCCACGAGCATGGTCTGAGTGCAGCTTTAATTATGTTTAGAACTTTTCATCTAAGACAGGGTTGTTAGGAAAATAACTTTTTCAGAAAGTTTCTTGCATATTTTCCAGTTTTAATTCTAGATTTGCTTTCTGTTTGTCTTAGAGGGCTCTTTATTCCTGGCTGTTAATTTAAGAACAGCATTTTACTGAGCCCACATGGAAAAAAAGGTTACAGCTCATTAGGTAAACAGCTGAGAGTGATAAGGCTCGCCCTCTTTAATTGCAATTGACAATTGCAATGTGATTTTAAGGGAACAGATGTTTCAATACCATAAGCTCAATTGTGTTCATTGTTTGGGGAGCTAGAGGAGAGAAAATGTAGAGAACCAGAGTTAAGATTATACACCTTTGTGTATAATATTATGTAAGTTTCACATTTGTTCTCTTTATTGAGACTGAGGTAAAAAGCTCATGTTTGCTTTAAGTCATCTGTGGTTTTTTGGTGTGAGCAGCTGTGGAGCTGCATTGTGAACAGAACAATTGTGTGTGTACGGCCTGTCCGATCCTGCTCCCAGGCAGTCAAACAGGACAAGGGAAAACAACAGTGGCTACTGGTCTTGTGTATGTTAAACTGTGCTGGCATCATGCCTTGCATGGTATTGAGTAGAAGGTTTTATAGGTGCTTTGAAAAATCTCTACATTTATTTTTGTGTTTGTTTCTGCTCTGAACCACCTCTTTGTGCTCCTTTGTGAATCAACCCTCCTTCTTTCTTCCTTGCAAACCCTGAATAAACTACTCAAATCAGTATCTATAGTCACACATATCAACATGAGTATACGTATGTACATAGATATGAGTATTGATTGCAAATACTGACTGATTTATGAGATGAGTGCTAATTTCTGTGATTGTTTGAATAGTAGAATTTCAGCACAAAATTATATGTTACAGTAAAATGGACAAAAATACTCTGCCATTTCACTGTTGTAAGTGTTGGAGACTCAACCCATTTCAAGGATGGTAAATTGGTGGGGTTAGGGTTTTATTTATAAGGTATTATACTTGTAGTCTTGTCTGCACACCTAAAGTCAAAATAGCACAGTTTCATTATGTGATGAACTACCATGAAGGTGTGCAGGAACCAAAGTCTGATCCATCTGCCTTGTTTTACAATGGAGAGACTTTCTGGTTACTGTTTTTCACTAGCTGTGTTTTCTACACAGTTTCTTGCCTTAAGAGGTCCTAAACTGCCCCTGAAAATAAGGTTCCTTGCTTTCTTCTGGATACTAAGGGTCAATAATCTGTGCTGCTAAAGAATGTTGATGTCTCAGTGTTTTAAGATTTTTTTTTCCCCCACAGAAACCACACTTCTAGAATAGCTCTATCCTTTGTCAGGAAGTTACTTGATTTATTTCAAGCCAAATCAAGACAAAAACAAGTCCTACCTATTTAGTTAAAACAGTTAAAAGAGTTAAAAAGATTAAAAATAAGAGTCAGGTATACAGAAATTAGATAATGGTTGAGATGGGATGAGTTTCATTAGCATCAACTTAATCTGGTTTTCCACAGTAAATATGTTGGTTTGTGGATGAAATTTTAAGGAACTGAGTTTTTCTTGTAATGTTAGTTAAAGTAGGAAGACTGAATTTTACTGGCAGCTTTCTTCTGTGGAAATTATTTCTTCTTTGTAAATTCAGAGTACTTTGAACTTGTTAAGGACATACATGCAGTATTTTTAGAGGATAAAGTTAGATAATTGGAAATTTCAGTTATTTTGTAATGTATTATTGCTGTGTGATACTTGCATGTAGCAGAAGAATGTTGTGCTTCTTTGGTTCAGTAATGATCCAGTAGAGTATTTTTAATTACTTTTAAGAGCTTACACAGTCCAGAATACCTGCAGATATGTATGTGAATTTATAAATTTGCTATTTAATTGCTTTCTACTTAAAGTGCATCTTCAGAATAGTTTTGTGACTGTAGACGCAAGGAGAAAGGCTGATTCCCTCCTCTGTGCTCAGCATAAATATTTGGTTTGGAGTTGCTAAAATTGAAATACAGTATAAATAGTAAATGCCTTTTTCAGGTTACTGATTCCATTCATTAGTTGAAAGCTAGGCATCATGATTAGGTATTTATGTACCTCAAGGCTCTTCAGTCTTCTGTGTGAATCTTCCCTTTCCTCTCCTTTGAATCCAAGGTTATTGTCTTAGTTTAGAGGAAAACTAAGATGTCTGTGTGGACCAGGAAGGAAAAAAACCCAAAGCCTACCACAATTCTCTAAATTTAGAATAAATTTTAATTAGGAAGAGTTATGGAAAAGGATAACAGTGGTTAACTACAATATACCTGTCTATATATATATATATATATCTCCAAGAGGGGAGGGGAAAAAAAAAACTAACAAAACAGTTTGTAATCAACACCTTTGAATGAAATTAAGTCTTTACAACCCCTGGGTGCAAATTCTCTTTCTGGACAGCAGGCGGTGACACCGCGCCCCGGCAACGGCTCCCCAGGGATGGGGCACAGAGCCCGGTGGGTCCCGGGGATGGGGCACAGAGCCCAGGGGGTCCCGGTGGGGTCCCAGGGATAGGGGCACAGAGCCCAGTGTGTCCTGGGGGGTCCCAGGGATGGGGCACAGATCCCTGGGTCCCGGGGGGCCCAGGGATGGGGCACAGAGCCCGGGGGATCCCTCAGGGAGTGTGTCATGAACCCGATGCAGTGATGACTGTCTCTGTCCCTGAGGCAAGGGGGCCCAGGGCTGGGGCTGGAGGGGGTGAACAGGAGCCGGGCCGAAGCGAGGGCCCCCTCCAAGATGCCTCCGCTCCAAACCCAGTGCCAAACCCCGCACACAAGGAAAAAGAAAAAAGCAAAACTTCCCCCGAGCAATCAAGTCAGAATCTCCACCCATCAGCCACCTCTCTATTAGCCAGTAGTGGGGGTGGAGCGTTGGCTCCCAAAAAACTCGGTGTTGGAAAGGGGAGGAAAATTCTACCGTTCTGAAGCTATAACATTTATTGTTAGTGAGTTGTCTCATGACCAAGCCTAGTCATATGTTTAATTTTTTTTAAAATTCAGAATAATATGCTTTCACTTGCAAAACAGAGGAAGATGACTCCTAACATGTTCTTTCATCATCATGGCTAGGCTTCGCGAATGAAGATTTGAGAAGGGCTCTCCCCATGCTTGCTACAAGCGTGCTGGTGGCTAAAAAGGCCAATGCGCGATAGGCAAGTCCAGTCACAAAAGGCACAGTGGAAAGTCTCTGCAGGCTGTATTGGCGAGGCACGGTTCTTTCTGTGCTGTCTTTTTTCTTCCAGATTTCTTCCAAAGGAAGCAGCCCCGTTATG
>VXBX01009408.1:0-25968 GCA_013400415.1 Scytalopus superciliaris
CGGCCGTGCGTGGCATCTACAGCCTGAAGGGGCGGAACGGTGCCAAGCCGCTCGCCATCTGCCTCGGCGACGTGGAGCGGCTCTACAGGTGGGCGCGGGGGCTCCGGGGGCCGCCCCGGGAGAGGCTGCACGGAGAGCCCGGCAGAGCCCCGCGGCAGGGATGGAAGGGGTGGAGGGACCCTCCAGAACCTGCCCCGAGCCCGGTGTGCCTGCCCTGACCCCGCTGCCTCCGCCCCTGCAGGTACTGCCACGTAGATGTGCCGGATGAGCTGCTGCGGGACCTGCTGCCCGGACCGGTGACTCTGGTCTTGCGGCGTTCAGAAGAGCTGAATAAAGACCTGAATCCGTTCACATCGGTAGGCCTTGGCTGCAGGAGGGATCTCGGGGCTTGGGGGGATGGTTTTGTTCTGCTGCTGTGGTGTTTTGTCCTTACCTGTCCCCAGAGCTGGTCCCTGTGCTGTCCTGCTCACCAGGACACCATAACCCAGCATTAGGGCTTGTGTTATTGCTGGTTCAGCGGGTGTAAATGTGTCAGTTCTCTGGAGCATCAGCTTTAAACCAAGAGGGCTTCAGGCAATGCAAAGTTAGTTTTGGTGTGTAAAACCCTCCTCTCCTTCCCTGCAGCTGGTTGGTGTTCGTATTCCAAACCACCCCTTCATGAGGGACCTGGCACGTGCCTGCTCAGGACCACTGGCTTTGACAAGCGCCAACATCAGCTCCCAGGGCAGCACCCTGACCGTGTCGGTGAGGCTCCTCTGTCCCTCAGGGACACCACTGGGGCAGTTTTGCAGAGCCCCAGGCCCTCTCACAGTTAAACTCAGCCTTAGCAGTAAACCAAGGATTGCTCTCTTGCTGTATTTTTCTTTTTTTAAAAAATAATACCCACAAACCACCATCAGGACTGTTACCCCACAGCTCTCTTGCAGGAATTCCAGGACCTGTGGCCTCAGTTGTCCTTGATCATCGATGGAGGCCCCATAGGGGACATCCAGAGCCCAGAGTGTCGCTTGGGGTCGACTGTGGTTGACTTGTCAGTGGCAGGGAAGTTCTCCATCATCCGTCCTGGCTGGTGAGCACTGCTGGACCTTTTCCTTTGCTTCAGATGAAACCATAGCTTTTGGGTGAGGGTGGGTCATGCTTTGCTTTGTTTCCCACCTTCTTCTTAATGTTGTTTAACTTAATTACCAGCACCCTCAGAAATCCCAAAGAGCTCTCCAAATTCCCCTCTCTCACAGCTTCTGTGTGAAACTGGGAGTTTCTGGAGCTCATGTTCCCCTTGGTTCTAAGTGCAGTCCTGCATCTCACTGATCTTCCCCAGAAAATGCAGCTTAATCCTCCAAGCCTTTTGTTCTGACAGTTGTGGTTCTCCCCACAGTGCACTGACACCCACAGTTGAAATCCTGAGGCAGAAGTATGGCTTGGTACCGGAATCTTCCTAACCCTTGGGACTGGGAGCTGGTGGAGCTGGGCACCATGTGCCTGTGCACTCAGAAGTGGGTGTTCGTGGCCTTGTTTAATAAGGTCGATGGGTTATATGTCAAGGTGAATAAACAAAAGATTAAAATATATCATGAAAACCCCTTTTTGGTCTCTTTGTGCTGCTGTACCATTCCCAAATGTCAGTTCTGTTATCCTGATTAGGCCTTGTGAATACAGTGGCTGGAATGTTGGACTGTTCTCGAGATGGGGTGGGGAAGGCACTCATGCCCTGTCTGTAGTCATTGCACTGGAAGGAAAGCACACATGGAGCAGAGGGGTTTGGAGCTTTCAGGGTGTTACAGCTGCGGTGTTCTCTGGCTGCTTTCCTCTGTTCTAAATGTGATCAAAAGCTACAACTGAGATGAAACTGTCAGTGCTTTTGAAAATTCACAGTATTCAGGTAACCTGGAGCTGCTCAGAAGAGCCTCTTTCTTCCTAATGCAGAGAACAAAACGAACTCCTGGCAGGGTGGTCTTCCTTTGTTTGAATGGAATTTCCTCTCTTGATTTTTGCTCTGAAACGGTGCTAAGCTGAAGTAAACAGGGAATGGATGGAAGTGTGTGCTGGTATTTATTATTCATTGAAAAGTGAAGTCATTGGGAAGCAAGGAGCAGACAGTGCAGGGTGTGGAGTTGGGTGGGACAGCTCTGACTCTGTGGGATGGTTTTTCCCAGTGTCTAAGGACCATGGAGGGGGTTTGTGCTGCTCACAGAGCTGACGCCAAACTCATCTCTTCACACAAATTCCCTGTCTGGAGCTTCTGCTCTAAAATCCCTGAAGCACCAAACTGGGTAAGCTACTGTTGTCTGCAGAGCGTGTGCTTGAGGGGTTTCTGTGTGCTTCTGCTTCTCTGCACCTCTGCTTTAACCTCAACAGGCATCCTGGGGGATGTGGGGCCCGAGGAAAATTGGAGAGTTCACTTCCTTTTGCCTGCCTCCCTGTCCCTGCAGTGCTGACAGGCACTGCTCCAAGCAGAGGGTCCAACCTGGTAGAGGGCATGGAATGGGATGCCAGGAGTCCCTCCTTGGAACTTGATGGGCAGTGGATGTGGGTGGGTGATTCTCCACAGCCCCCCAGCTCACACCAGCACTGAGCAGAGCCAGAACTGGTGCTGTTTGGGGGCTCACTGTAACCTCCCACCACAGTGAGCAATTTCCCTGCTGGATTTGCACCATGAGCTCCCCCTGCCTCGCTCCTCAGCTCATCAGCTATTCATCGATCCTTGCCGGGCTCCTCCGGCTCTCATCCATCACTCTCACACCTGCCATCCACTTTCCAAAGGTTTCCTGTTTTTCCAGCGATGTATTTCCCTGCTCAGACAAGCTGATCTTGTGCCATCATAACCGGGTGCAGCTGTGCCCCTGCCCCCTGTGCTGGCACGGGCACAGGCACGTGGCTCTGGAGTGGCTGAGCTGGGGGCACTGCCTGAGCTGTGCAGCTGAGGGGCCTCCAGGAGCTGCTTCCCAGCCCTGCTCCTCCTCCCCTGGGGGCTCTCAAGTGTACGGATGGGGCTGGTGCCCTCACAGCCAGGAAGGGCTTGTTCCCACAGCTGGGTGGGGGGTGATGGTCCCCCACATAAGGCAGAGCAGCCTTGCCTGAACAGAGCTCTGGGGTCTGCCCCGAGTGTCTGAAGCTGGCACTTCCCTGCCACAACCTGGCATGGCAGAAAGCTTGGTGGGCAGAGAGCTGGGGCAAGGTGTTGGCATGTTGGCAGGTGCTCTGCTCATCCCCTGCTGGCGTTGCATCCCTGCAAGTGACAGCTTTATTTGTGCCACCAGCATCAAGAGGACTAGCTACACATCAGGCATGGGTGAAAGGGCTGGTGCTGCCGTTCCCTTGCAGGATCTGCAGGCACTATAAATTCCCTCTTTCCTCTGGCTTCTGGCTGTCTGCAGGACGCTGTGCTGTCAGCGTGGTGTGCTCATCACCAGCTGAAGTGACCAGCCTGTGTGTCAGTGTTGGGGCACTGTCAGTGCCTCTGGAATGTGACAGCATGGACAAACCCAGGCGTTGTTGCTTATTCAGGTGTATTATTGGTACTTTCCAGCCCCAGCCCCTGCTGGTACAGACACGGTGCCAGGAGCCTCAGGGGACACAGCAGTGCTGAGTCACTGGGACACTGCGAGCTGTCTGCTGGGATATGGGTGAAAATCCACCCCAGCTGGGACATGGGGATACAGCACAGCTTCTGCTGGAGGGGGAGGTGCCTTTGGAGATCTGGTAGGTGGAACTATAAACACTTTCATAAACCAATTCATAGACCAGGGTGACCCTTGTGTTTGCAGCCCATGTGGAAATCACATTGGCATGAGCGCTCAGAGCAGGAGATACAAGGTTTGCATTTTAATGAGCACTTGTCCTCCAGATGAAAATGCATCTTTAGAACCTCATTAGCAGAGCCAGTTCAAACTCGTGGAGCAATGGTTCAAAGGAGCAACACCAGGCCAGGCCACCTGGGCCAGGGTTGGTTCTGGGGGTGACGCTGCTCGGTGTCTGATCCTTTCCAGCCCTGTTGAAGCCATGGTGGATCCTGCTGTCTGTGGAACCCAAAAGCCCCAGCCAGGAACAGGTTTTCCTCCATCACCACAAACAGAGATCTGTGATGCTGCTGCTACTGCCCTGGTTCTGCTTCCCAATACAACAAAAACCAGACTTGGGCTTAATTGAGCTGGAAACACAACATTGCAATTCGCAGCTGATTAAATCTTTCAAACAATGTTTATGTTAATCTCCTTCTGATTTATTTTCTTGTAATGCCTTGACTAGGAGATAGCCCACTGCTTGGGGAGATGCTTCCAGATGGAGCCCAGCCCGCCCTGCCAGATGCTGGGAGCTCAGAGTGAGGCTTTTCACTCGCTGTGGTTACAGCCAGGAGAAATGATCTTGTCTGTCTGGGCCAGATCAGTACCCCGGGGGGATGCTGAGCTGCAGTTCTTGGTTTTGCTGCAGGAGTGGCAACCCTGTCTGTGGCAGGAGGGGGTTGTGAAACACCACATGGCTAGGGGCATCCATGGGACAGCTCCGGGCTGAGGTGGTTCTGCCTATCCTGCACCTCCCACCAGGGCTTTGCTGTCCCATGAGGAGGCTGATGTGAAATGCTCCTTTGAGTTTATCCCTGGAGATTACAGGGACCTATTGCAAAAACCATTTCCTTCTGCACACTGTACATGCATATCCACTTACACTGTCCTCCAGCCCTTCTTCCAGCTCCAGAGTTGGCAGAATGCCTGGCAAATTTCCACAGGATGCTGATTTAAGGAATTAGTCTGTAGAAGCGTAGATGATAGAGACAGAAGGGACCTTGAGGCCATCTGGAGAGTCTGCTTCCCCAGACAGCATCCCCTCTCCCAGATCACCCCAGGCACATTTGTCAGATTTGCTCTCAGCTCCCTTTTCTGGAGGAAATTCTGCCTGGCTGCTCCTTACCTTTTTCCCGGTTTCCTGTTCCTTAAAAGAAATATTTACTTGGACTGGAATTTTTCAGGGGCTTAAAGGCAATATGGTCTATGCAACCCATCTCTTGTCTGTTTTTTCCCTTTTCCAGAAAGGCTGTGGTTTACCCTCCCTGGTCTTGACAGCTTGGCCGTGGCTGCAGGGAGTACCTGGGGAGGGGGCTCTGGGCAGCACAGAGGGTGGGACAGGGATGTTGTGGGGTGTCACCACTGCTGGAACCACAGGCAGCCCCCGCATTCAGGGAGGAGAGCTCCAGAGGTCAAGGGATTTTCGCTGTGGAATTGTTAAATTAGCTATTAATTTAATTTTGATTAAATTAGATGCTCTCTCTCGCTTCTTTTTTTTTTTTTTATTTTTAATTTCACCAGCAAATGATTCTCTGCATAATTAATGCTGGCTGAGCCTGCTGATTCACTTGCTGCTGCTGCTGTGGGACAGAGCATTGGGTTGCAGTCTGAGCCACATGTTGGGTTCCAGGAGCCGCCCTGCAGGAAAGCCACACGTGGCCCTGGGGAGCCCTCCTGTCCCTGGGGAGCATTGTTGTCCCCCAGACAGGGAAAGCACCAGATCAAATCCCCCCCTTGCAATGAAACTATTCATTTTTATTGACAAGCCTGCTCTCCCCCTTCGGTTTGGGGTGATGCTCCCTATTAGCTCTGCCCCCAGGGGCTGGGAGTGGCCTGGCTGTGGCTCTGTCAGGTGCAAGTTCTTCATTACTCCATAATGCAAATTGCCATCAGCCACCTATCATCTGGATGAGATTTCTGGGGAACCAGGAGCTCCCAAGCCTGTGGGAGTTGCTTGCCCAACGTGAGAAGAGGAAAATTTTCAGGCTTTTCTCCTTGGTGTATTGTTGTATCCTCTAAACACCCTTCAGACAACTGACAGGCTTCCTGAGGCATAGAGAGAGCACTTCCCTGCCCCCAGGTGTCTGAAGGCAAAAGAAGTGGAGAGTCCACAGCGATCTGGGGTTTTAATCATGAAACATCCTCTTTTAAAACCTGCAGCATGAGCAGAACAGTTGGTTTCATGATTCTGAGCATGTTTGGCCAAAATGCTGTGCCTGTTACCAGCCATCCATTCCCTTCTGCTGCATGGGGAGACAAGTGGTGGGGCAGGGATGGGGACAGAGCTGGGGCAGTGATGGGACAGGGAAGGAACCACCATGCCTGGCTGATCTGGGAACCCCAGGGCTGGCAGGAGGAGCAGCTGGTGGGGCTCTGCAGTGCCTGGCTGAGGATGGCTGGGTTTGCAGTAAAACTAAACTCAGCACCGAGCACGTTCAGTGCCACTGGTATTGGGACAGGCTGAGCAGGAGCATTTGTTGCAGAGACTGTGTTTGCTCTACTCGTGCCCTCCGTGGTTAACGCTCTGCAAGTAACTTCTTGGCAATGACTCCAATTAGGCCAGCACATCTCCCTGTAATCTGGATCCCTGTTGTGCTGTCAGACTCAATTCAAATTTAATTTGTCGAAAGTGCGTATCGGGCAGCTTTTTTCCTTAGCATGAAACTGAGGGGAAGATATCATTGCTGGAAAAAATAATACAAGTTCATATTCTCCTCACCTTAAGGAAGGAAAAAGAGGTGCCAGAAAACTTGGCCAAATTTACATTTTAATGGGAAATGTTCTGACTGTCTGCTTCGGGAGACACAAATTGCTTTCCGGATGGGACCCAGACTTTATACCAAAGTGCAGGGAATTAAATCCAGCAGCCTCTGATGAGATAAAAGGGATATCTGGAGCTGCAGCCCCTGCCACCAGCCAGTGGAGAGGACTGGTTGGGTGCTGGTGGCAGGGCCAGGCTGTTGTCCCCATCGTGCTGGGGACACAGGCTGGGTGGCTGCCGGGACTGATGGCTCCTGGCTCCAGGGGGCTGTTTGCAGAGAAAACCAGTGTGTTTCAAACCCTGGGGGAGCCCTGCCCCTGCCCATGCACCCCAGCCTGATTTGGGGGTGCTGATAGAGAGAGGGATGGCTCAGAGTGGTCTGTCCTCGCTCCTGCGTGGCTTGGTGGGGTCTCAGCAGCAGTGACTGCACTGGCACAAACACCACTCGGGCTGTTCCCCCCCGGCAGCTGTGGCAGGAGCCCCTCGAGAGCCCCTGTCCGAGTTGGCCGTGCTCTCCAGGGTGTCTCTTCCCTCTTGTCTGATTGTTCCTCGTCAGAGCAGCTCTCGCTTGCAGACAGGCTCCAGCAGTGTGTCTGCGGTGCCAGCCTGGTGTCTCAGACCCCCACACAGCCAAAAGCTGTGCCCAGGAGAAGCTGCTGTTAATTTCTTTGCATCTCCAAGCTCTTTGAAGATGAAAACGCAGCGCAGTGCTGCGTAGTCTTATCTCTGGCAGGGCCTGTCACCTGCAGCTGTTTCTGGCACATTCACGAGCACAGCAAAGGACTTGTCCCTGCTGGGACTGAGTTCCTGGAGTGTGTCCTCTCCCCATACGGTGCTTTTCCAGTTGTCAGAGCAGTTGTGTGCAGTGGATGGGATGTAAATTCGGTGTCGTATGGCAAAGGCATCACTCAGACAAGGAGACAACATGCTTATTGGGGATGCTTCCAATCCAATAAAATAAGCAAAATCATCCCTGTTAGAGGCTCAATCAGAGCAGATGTGCTGGCACCCACGAAGCTGCTTCCCTGGGGGAAACAGTGTCACTATCTGGAAAGCAAAGCAGTGATAAATCATAGGTGACCTTCAGTAATTTGTTGCTGCCTTGTGCAAAACGCTGCTGCTCCTCTGGGCCAGTGCTGGGCATCTGCCTGGGATCACAGTAATAATTCCAATCTTTGCCATCTTAATGGTTTTGTCACGGCTTAGACAATGACTAAAGGCTGGGGATGCAGGGGAACATGAACGTGGAGCTGCTGGAAGCAGAGCAGAGCGTGCACCATCAGGAGGTACTGCATCACCTAGTTGGGTCCAAATTACAGGGTTTGGTGCTTCAGCTCGGACAGGCAGTCTTGCACTGTGCTGGATGCTCTGTACTGAAACACAGCAAGGGCTGGGAACCCTTCCTGCCGTGCTGGCTGAGTTGCTAGTGGTGCTTAGGCTGATGTGGTGCTCATGGGGATGGCTCTGGAGCCTCACCAGTGTTGAGGAGGACTCTGATATATGCTCTCCAATACTCGTGCCCAAAATCAGGTGCCTGAGTTTAACCAGCTTGTTTGTGTCACAAAGATACTGTGGACTTGGCTGGAGTGAATGTTATTTCCCCCCCAAAAAGTGTCACAGTGAGACAAAAGACCTACTAAAAGCAAAACTTCCCATGATACTTCAACTGTGAGGAAAAATTTACATTTTGATTTTGGCAATCAATGGCGATGCACGAATAATTCTCCTGCGCTGCTACAGGTCATCCATCAGCACTGGTCTCTGCTCGATAGGAGCCATTACGGGTTTTGTTTGGTTGTTTGTTCAATATTTGTGGTTTGTTCAGCTGTTCTCCACATCGGGTATGGTAATGACAAATTACAGCCTCTTCTGCTTTTTTTTTCCCAAACAGTCTTGGGAAAATGCAGATGGATGACATCATCACAGTGCCACTTGGCCAGCAGCTGAGAACACCTGGGATGAAGCAGGGCTGGGATGGGCATGTCCCCAGATGAGCCTGGCATGGGGCAGCAGCTGACCCTGTACTCTTCATCCTCCCCACTTTTCTTATCCCAACCACAGCGTGGAGGGAGCAGGGCAATTCAGGATCACTTCCCTGCCCCATCCCTTCCCTGCGTTCACATCCCAGCTGTGCTGGGATCACCTTTGCTGGTCATACTTTAAGTGGCTCATTTGTGACACTCCTCTCGGGATGTGCTGGAGGAGTGTGTGTGGGTGGTGATGGGCTACCCAAGTGCCCTTGTGTGACAGTTTTGGGTGGTGGAGCAGCCTCGGGGGGACACAGGCAGGTCCCAAGCTGGGGTGGATGTCCCTCAGGAACTGTCTGTGAACCCAGCACAGGAGCTGTCCCAGACCCACTGGGCTCTGCAGGTGCAGGACTCTTTTCCAGCACCAGGTCTGTGCTATTATGGGCAAATTACCTGTGGAACGCCTTTTTAGTCCTGAGAGAAATAACTTGATTAGTAATTATTGGTGCAGAACACTTGGGGAGTCTCTGCACAGGGTGAGGATGGCCTGTTTCACTGGAGCTGCCTGTCAGTTTTGTCACCTAATTATAAGACTGTTCCATGCCAAGACTCTGGACAGACAGAGGGAAAAAAACCCTTCAGTGTAATTGTATTGGTCATATTTTGTAGCTACTAATTACTTGCTTTGCAATTAGCATTTTCTCTGGCTGGCTGAGGAGCTGTCACAGCCCTGGCTCATGACACATAGCTCGATGCTTTCCATGGCACAGCTTCCAGGGGCTGGCAGGGAAAGGGATCAGCCCCTGCCTGGCCAGCCTGCAGCCCCACAGCACAGGAGGGACAGTGGGGTGGCAGTCACTGCAGTGCAGGTCAGGGAGATGATGGTGCCAAATCTGGGACAAGTTACTGGGCCTGGGGTTGGTGGCTCCCCCTGAGCTCAGCCTGCTCTTAAATCAAAATCCTGATGTGAACTTTAGCAGCATCCATAAATTCTTCATTTATCACTATTAAAGATACGTCGACATTCAAAACCTGATTTATAGCTGGTAATTTAGATTGTGGATTGTCTCTGATACAGTAAATATTCCTGTCCAAAGCACATCAGGCAGTTTTCTTACTTATTAGGAATTAATGACTCATAAAACAGAGCCAGAACAGGCTGCTGGTGTGAGTGAAGGGAAGGCTGTGGCTGTTGGGGTTTCCCTCCTCAGGAAGCGTGAAGGGACCCCAATAAATAGTTAATTGTGTGTGTCCACCCCTGTGAGCAGACCCTGGGCTGGGCTGTGTGTCACGGTGGGTCCTGGTCCTGTGTGGGATGTGAGGGCTCAGCTGTGCCAGCCCTGTCAGGCTGCACCACCAGGTGCTCCCCTCTTAAATCTTACAACACATATGTTAACCCTCCATCCAGTTCTCTCTTGCACTGGCAAAGCTTTGAAATCCTTCATCTCCAGGAAAGACCATCTGCTGCTTCAGCACCATGGAAACAGCTTTTGGCACATGAAAACTTCAGTTTATTATTTTAATACAGCCCCAATGCCACAAAGTCAGTAATTTATTGTGCGAGGTGTTTCCCCAAGTCCCTGTGTGGCTGGTGTTTGTTTGGGACATTGTAGGGACTTGAATTGGTGTGGGTGCTGCAGAATTGTCACGATATGAGGAGAGAGCTCATCCTGCCTGCAGCCACCCTAAGCTGATGTGCTGAGCTGTGCTGACACTCCCCCATAAACAACACATCAAGCCCTAAACTAAAACTCTTCTAACAACTAAATTAATTGGAGTCAAAGCTTAAATCAGCAATTAAATGCATTCGCAGGTGTGGTGCCCTGGGGCTGACACAGTGGCAGGAGCTGCAGCCTGGCACGTCCTCCTGGAGCTCAGAGAAGCAATGGCTCTGAGAGGGGTTGTACTGAATCATTTGCCCATTTGTTGGTTCATTTTGGCTTTGCAGAGGAAGTTTCGCACCCCAGTGCCCAATTTGTAGGACTTTTGCTCACCCATTGGGACAAACTTGCATTTTGGTTAAAGCATTAGGGAGTGATACAAGTATGATAAATCTTGCAACGTTATCTCTAATAAGCAATTATACTTCATAATATGAATTAATTAAAACTTTACACTTAAACCAAGTAGCTAATTACAGACCTTTCAGCTTAATAAAGATAGAGTGTGGGAAGGGAGAATATAAATGGTAATTATTGAGTTAAGCAGAATGTAATGTGCATCCGGGGCTCGCCTGGGACATCTCAGTCAATACTCAATTACTTCACTGCTCTCTGAAGTCTGTGTGGCACCTGAATCTCGGCTCGTGCTCCCCTCCCATGGCACCCTCACTGCTGTGATGTGCCCGTGGCTGGTGGGTGAGCCAGTGCCAGGGCTGGAGACACATCTCTCAGGGTTGGTGTGCTGTGGGGGTGACAGCCAGCTTTCATCTGTGCCCCTGCTGTGCCAGCCTGCCCACCCTCAGTCCAGCCATCAGTCCTGTGGTCGTTCTGCTGGCCCGGCTCTGCCTGGCTCCTTCCCCAGGCCATGGACTTCACTGGGTGCTGCCTCTTGAGCCATCGCTCTGTTCTGAGAGGAGGCAGAAGTGTTCATGGTGATGCCTGAGGAATTTAATGTGTGTTTTATAGATTTTTACAGAGTTAACGTAGGTTGAGTAAGTTTTCCTAAGTTTCTCATGTTTTAGGTGGTGTTGAGAAGTTCCTGAGCACTTTCTCACACGCTACCAAGGACATGCTGTTTTGAAGAACTTTGAGACAATAAGATAGCTGGTAATCAAGACAGGAGAGTCAACCTAGAGCCCTTGGAGGGGCTCCAAGGGGTGGTTCTGAGGAGTTCTGAGGGTGAGCACCAGGGTTGGCTGTAGATATCAAGTATGTTAATTGCTGAAAGTTATAAAAACTAACATTTGGCTGACACGCATGCACACACTTTTAGTGTGCACCTCGGAAGCTTCTAATAAATGAACTGCTTTATCTATCTAGCTCCACTAATGTTGTTTTGAGAGTCTTTTGCAGGGATTCAGGCATCAGTGGTGTGGATCTGTGCTGCTGGCAGAGCCTCCAGCCTGGTGCAGCCTGGCAGGCGGCCGTGCCCCTGTGAGACCCTGCTCGTCCCCGGAGTGCCGTGATGGAGTGTCGTTCCCGGCACCGCGCAGCCCTTACGGTAACGCAGAGGAGAAATTCATTTAGCAAGGCTGGAGGTCAGGTTCTGAGAGTTAATAGTTGTGAGGTCGGGAACAGAGAGTTGCAGGAGGAAACAGAACACAAACTGCAGCCCCATGTGGAGTGCAGGGGCCTGGCTGCTCCCTCGACTCCAGTCTCAGTGCTCTGGCAGCTCCAACCCCGTTTTAGTTGTGTTTTTGGCCAGTGGAAACAGAGGCAATGCTCCTACTAGAGGATGGGAAGCCATCCCAGACCCAACTGCCACAATCCCTCCTGGGGATGTCTGGTGAGGCTAAACCTTTCTGCAGGCATGGGAGAACCCTGGAGAGCTGTCAGGGCTGGCCACAGCCATCCTGGCACCGCAACAACCGGCTGACAGCTGATGTGAGCTTAATGACTGGATGTGAATGTACTGACTGGCAGGCACTGGGACTCGCTAGCTGGGGAACTGGAACTTGTCACAAAGCCAGAGGTGTCTGGCTGGAAAATTCTGGCTTGTTTGGGAAAGGCCACTGTGATGCTGCAACACTTGAGCTGGCTGGATTACGAACAGCTCCAAAAAAACAGCAGCAAATGGAAAGTGGGATAAGATGGCCTGTGGGTTCCTTGGCTGGTGATCTGGGCAGGCTGGAGGTGAGCACCGTGGCTGAGAGCAGGAGGGCAGGATCCAAACCGCACCCACTGCAGCCAGGTGTGACAAGTTGAGCTGAGCTGAGAGCAGGGACCTGGGGCGAGGAAGGGCTGGGTAAGGATGGCAGCTGTGGGCAGCTTGAAGATGTTTGGGCTTGCTGTGTTGAGGGCTCTGTCCAGTCCCTGGGGAGGTGTCAGGGGGATGGTGGCAGAAGAGCCCTGCTGGTTGTTGATGTGGTGGGGACTGGCTCTGCCAGCCCCCAGCCCTGCAGCAGGAGGTGGCACTGCCTCCACCCTGTCACAGACAAAATGCTAATCTCTGTCTGAACAGGAAGAACAACAACTTGTATGTCAGACCCTTCATGTGTGTGCTGCACACAGTGCCCCTGTGAAGGGTTTGAACAGGGATGAAAACCCCCTGTTAAGAAGAGAGGCTGGTTAAGTACCAGATTATGGCATTGGCTGGCAGCTGCTCTGGGCCTGCAGTGGGCATGTCAAAGCCTGGGGTGCCATCAAGGGACCCCAACCATCTGGAAGGGAAGAGCTTCTTTAGAATTACTAGCACTGGCATTCTGTGCCCTCTTTAGCCCAAGCTGATGTTTGCTGAAGGATATTGGAAGAATTAGTAGATCTATTTCTCTCTAATCCTGTCCCAAGTGACAGTGAAATCAAACTAAAAGGCAGGAGATCTTGTGCTGTTGTTTTATGCAAGAGCCCAGTGGTGTTAATGAAGGGTTTTGTCATTCTGGGGGCTGTTTGATTTAGAGAATGAAATATCCAAGGTAACAAAGCTGGATGAATTAAAAGCTTAACAGCATGAAAAGGTGTTAGAGCCCCATAAACTCTTCAAGAAATTTGCCTGGGCTACCCCACTCCTGCTTGAGACCAGTGACCCTGCCAGCCAGCGCTGTCCTTCCCTCGGAGGCTGTTCAGTGCTTGGTTGCTGGATTTACTCTTTCTAGGAAGATGTTGTAGGGACAGGCAGGGATGCCTTTTGGCAGGGATGCAGCATTATGGGGCTGTTGTGGGGTTCAAAGAACCAGGAGACCATTTTTCACTGTTTGTGGTTTGGCTTCTATTTGATGAGCCAGGGGATATAAATAAATGGACTGTGTTTGCAAGGGTGATGCTTCTGCATCTCTGACTGGCACGAACAAGGGCTGTGAGGGAGAACAGCGGGCGGGGATGTTTCTGAGAATCTTCTTCAGTCTTTGCACTCCTTTCCTGGCAATATCAGCAAGCTCTCCAGCACCTCTGCTCTCTAATCTAATCAGTCCTAGGGAAACAGGATTTGCCGCAGTGTCTGACCACTTAGATACCCACCAGCAGAGTAAATACCAGACATGTTCTGTGAGAACAGTCAAAAGCTACTCCAGCCTCTTATTGCAGAGACAGGATCCCTCAGACCTGGACCTCTCCCTGCTTTGTGCTGCTGCTCCAAATTCCACCATTGCTGGCTTTGAACGACACTCTGCAGGTGGGTTGGTCGATACAGAGAAGGATCTGTGCATGGGGAACTTGAAGCAGGGGGTGTGCAGCCCCTTCCTCCTCATGAGCATTTGTGGGTGCCTCCCAAGGTTTTTTCCTTTATGATTCCTGATTAATAGATTAAAAAGCCCATTCCTTCTTTTAATGGAGTCTCTGATGTTAATGGCCTCCCTCCAGTCAGATTAAGGTGCTTTGGTCCGTTTTACTCTAATGGAGGATGATTGAGAAACGTCTGGTTCACAGCTGGCTCCTGATGCTCTCGCTGTGCTGCTGCCTCCACTGCCTGGAAATGACAAATAAAAGGCTGGAAAAGCTCACCCCCCCCTCCCTTCTCAGGGGCTTCAGCCCTCCTTCCTCCCAGCCTCTTCTGCACTGTGGGCACATCCTGGGACCATCCTAAGGAGCACGTGGAGAGTGGGGGGAAAGGCTGCGCTGGGGCTGTGCCCACCCCTCTGAGCTCTGGGGCAGCTGGTGCTGCAGTGGCTGCACTCCTCTCACTTGGTGGGATCTGTGCTGCCTGGTCCCGCCCTGCCTGGCCCTGCCCTCCCTGCCAGCCTCTGCCATGTGCCACCGTCCAAGGGCAAAGCACAGCGCTGGAGCCTGATGGATAATCAGAGCTATTAGAGGCACTCCCGTGTGCAAGAGGGTGTGAAATGCAGATGGATGGAGGACCCTGGGGAGCAGGAGAGAACAAGTGAGGACGTGCCCACGTCCCCGCTGAGGCTGGAATGGACAAACACAGGCTAAGGGTGCTGGCCTGGGGGTCCTGGTGTCCCTGTGCCCTGCTCAGCCACAGGCAGCTCTGACTTGCACAGAGCAGCTCCTCAGGCTGTGATCGGTCCCATTGTATTAACAAGGCACCATTTCTGCATTTTAAGTGTGTGCTCCTTGTTGTTGTCCTGCCTCTAAATGATCCTGGAAATGTATTGTCTACTTAACTACTTTTTAATTAAAAGTCAGGGATATTAGAAAAGAGAAATCAATTCCTGTCACAATTAAGACTTGGTTTGAACAATTGCAGCGTGTTTCAGTGAAGGATCCTCTCTGGGCTTATTGATCTGTATTGTCATAATGTCTGCGTTATTGCCATGGCTCAGACGGTCTTAAATGAATATTTCGCCTGAATTATGTATGTTATCTGGCAGGCAGAGGAGGCTGCCTCCTGTCACTCAGAGCCCTCCCCAGGCTCCTGTGCCTGCTGACCAAGGCTGGGATGGGCACCTTGTCCCCCTGCAGTGTCAGGCTCCTCTGTGAGGGTGATGCTCATGCCAAGGGCCTGGTGGTTGATGGGGCAAGTCGGGCAGTTCAGGGTTTGCAACCCCAGGAACCATCTCAAAGCTCGGAGGCAGCCATGGGGCAGCCAGGGGCACCAGTGGAGCAGGAATCTGTAACTGGCAGTGCCTGTGGAGCATCCTGCATCCAGCATGATGCTGTGTCTCCCTCATGGGAGCAGGGGAAGAACCAGGACCGGGGCTGGAGCCTTCCCTGCAGGTGTCTGTGGCTCCTTTAGCTGCTGAAGCCTCCCTCTCCTTATCCCTCTGCCTTTCCCTCTCCTTGATCCTCTTCCTCTCTCTCCCTCTGCAGAGAGGGGCTGCTGGGAGGTCTCCAGCACTCTCCACTGTGAAAGTGATGGGAGAGTAGGAGGCTGATTAATCAAAATCTAACATGATGAAGGACCTTTTTAAAGCTAGAAGATGTCCCTGTTATGGTTTCTCTGCCCTTTAAAAGTTCTTGAAAACCAGGGGGTCTTGAAGGAAGGAGAATTGATTTCTCATGGTTTCTCTTGTACCTCAGGGCAGAAAGTAAATTCAAAGGGGCCCTGCCATGAAAGGTCAGAGTCTGCTGCTGCTGTGGCTGATAATGAGATCTCTCACAGATAAATCAAAACACCTGGACTTCACCACGGAGGAGCTACTGGTATAACCCAAGATTTTGGATTAAGAAGAAGAGAGGGCACGTGCTAAACCTTGCTTGCCATGGAAGCAGAGATGGCAGCACTAAAGCTGCAGCCCTGTTACCTTGGCTGTTGCCTGGTAGTGTCTGGCACATCCAGCACCTCCCTGCAGTTTGTGCAGAGCCGCCAGCCCCCACCAAACTGTTTATTTTGCCACCACTGCTCCCTCACATACTGTGGCCCATCGTCAGCAGCTCCTGCAGCTGCACTCCCTTCTCCCCTGTGCTCCCCCCAGTCCTGTGAGCTGCATCCACCACACTTGGGGGCTGGGGAGGAAAACCCCAACAGCCTTGTCAGCATCTCTTACAAACCAACAGCTGTGGCTCCCAAGCTGCAGTCCACAAGACCCCATTTGCTTTGTGATAGATAGGATTCACATAATAATTTCTGACTCTTATTAATGCTTTTAATCTGCAGACCTCAGGAAGAGGTGAACCAGAGAAAACCGGGAGAGAGATGCCCAGAATAAAAGGAAAGAAGCAGAGAAAAGTGAGTAGGATGAACTCTTTACCTCTCTATCCCATTAGCACATTCACCACGGATTGCAAAATCCTGTTAGGCACAGGCAGCCTGCAGAGCTGGAGGCAACACAGGGCCTGTGGCACCGGTGGTGGCTTCAGCTCTGCAGCAGTGCTTGGGCACTCCCCATGTGCCAGCTGCCCTCAGGGTGTCAGGGAGGGCTCCAGCTCAGCTGCCCCCAGCTCCAAGTGCCTCCCCCTCACTGGAAGCCCCCAGCTCTGATCTTTGCTGCTCTTGTGTTTGGGCTCAGTGCCCCTCAGGCTCCGTGTTCGTGCCTTCGCCGTGTGACTAATTGGAGCACTGTCTAATCCTGTCCTCCACCGATGTCACCTTTATGCAGCCCGTGATTAAACATGCTGTCAGCTGCTGCTGTTTACAGATAATAATTCTGCTTTCTCTCATTCCTACACTATCAGGCTCATTAGGAAGGTTTATGGATAAATTAGTCAGTCTGGGATTGAATAATGTGTGAAATGCATGGAGAGCTGCACCCTCCTGCTCTGTGTGCTCAGATGTGACGGTGACCTGAACTGTTCTATGGGGCAGAGACCCAGCCCCTCACCAGGGTGACCTCAAGGTTCAGACCCTAACTGCTGTCCCCATGTAGGCTGTCCCCATGTAGGCTGTCTTCATGGACACCCTTCCAGGGGTGAGCCCCCACTTCTGATACCAGTCTGGAGACAGCAGTAAGTGTCTGCTTGATAAAATCCTCTCTATGCTTCATTACAGGAGAATCTGCAACACACACAAAAAGAGGCTCTTTTCCCACTCTTATTGCATGAAACACTCATACATTTCCAGAGAAAGCTCCTGGTAGGCTTGGTGCATGGCTGCTCGGATACAGTGGGAACAAACGGCAGCTGCAGATGGGAACAGGTTGTTTCTGCCATTTGTTATTCTTTTCCCTAATTATGATGCAGATTGGATGCTCTCTCCAGCCTTTCCTCCCTTTCTCTTTATTTAAGCAGCATTTTTCTGAACCTACACAGCAATCTTGCCCTGAGCCAGAAGTGCACCTTAGATTACAGCAGAATTTATTGCTTCCCTGAGCTGCAGCCCTTTCCCTGACCCCCTTCTACCTCTGGCCAGCGCTGAGCCAGGATGCGAGAAGAGTTGGAATGTGCTCCTGAGGAGGGTCCCTCTCTGCATCATCGGGACAGAGATGGTGGGACCCCCACGAGAGGCATCCAGGGGGCCAGTGTGGCTGGTGGTCCCTCTCTGGGGGCTGCATCCCACCCCAGCAGGGTGGTAGGGGGAGCAGAGGCACTGCAAGCACAGAAACCCGTCCAACTCTCTGCTGTGCACCGAGCACTCTGTAATTACTGGAGAGCTTTAATGGAGCTGGACACACCATGCTGGTGCCTTATTTAGAGTCTGCCCAAGTGCCGAGTCCTGGAGCGCAATATGCAGCCAGGAATTAGCCCCAGCTGGAGTAAATTGCTAATTATCATTTGCAAAGTGTATTCCCCT
Organism: Scytalopus superciliaris; assembly: GCA_013400415.1. Lineage (NCBI taxonomy): Eukaryota > Metazoa > Chordata > Aves > Passeriformes > Rhinocryptidae > Scytalopus > Scytalopus superciliaris. The sequence goes on from VXBX01009408.1 coordinate 17,730, forward strand.
CTTCTGTCATGGGCAAATGAAAAAGACTCACTCTGTGTGACCTCCTTGTCACCCTCACCCCGTGACTGGAGGATAATTGGAGAATGTCTTGTGGTGATTGAGTTAAGGAGTGAGTCCTGAAGTGTCTTTCCTCATCAGAGTGTCATGCAAGTTGCATCTCTGATTGCCTAATGAGTAGGAGCCAGAACAGCATCAGTCCACTCCACGGAAATCCACAGCAGTTCAGTGCCTCAACTTCAGTGCCTTTGTTGCTAAAAGGCATTTACTGCCAGATTAAGAAAGTTAGAAACCTTGGTAATGGGTTTTAAATGGTGATCAGCAAAAAGACTTAAACATAAAAGATCTCTTAATAAATAGGGGAAACACCATGAAACTGGAGAATCCAGTCCTGAGGTGCACTGGCACTTTGGAGTTCCCCTTTAGGGTGCAAATGTATGTTCCCTCAGGAGCAGCATGAAACAGCCTGGAGCTTACTTAGTCTTCAGATTAACCAAGTCTGGGTTGCAAATTCTGCCTGGAGACACCAAGTGAGGGCTGGGAAGAGCTTGGGCTGTGGTGGGAGCCTGGCACCAGGGCACTGGCCTCTGCTGTGATCACTCTGGAGCTTTTCCCTGGTGCTCAAGGCTGGGGACTCACCTCAGCAGCCACACAACCAGCAGGACTGGCCTGTCTGAGATGCTTCCAACCATGAGTGGTGGCCACATGCTGCAGATCCCTTTGTGGAACATAACCAGCCTGCTGTAAGATCATTTCCAATGCCACTGAAAATGAAAATCCTGATGACAGCACTTCAAACAGAACTGCTGCAAATCTCTGTAAGTGGTTTTAATGAAACCAGACAGGAAGGGAAGGAGAGCAAATCAAAGGTAGGACAATTCCTTTGTTGAAATTACCCGTAATTGGTATAAAAATTACTCTAGTGGCTGTTTGCACCATTATACTTGAGGTACATGCTCATTCCTCCCTTGGCTCTCAGGCTCACACACCTGAGCTCTCACTCTGCACCTCTGCCTTTCAGAGTAAATAGAGGCATAGCAGAGGGGCAGGCTAAAGGGGAAGGAGCCTGTCCCTGCAAAGGTGGGTGTGCTGGCATCCTGCTCTGTGCTCAGCATCCCTACCAAAGCACCTCTGCAGGGCAGGATCTGCTTTCTCGGGGAGCTGGGGTTCTTCTGTTTGGGCTGTCCAGCTCAGGGACTGTGCTGTGCACATCATGAAGGTCTGTGCTGGCTGCGGGAGCAGCTCCGGAGGCTCCGGGTCCTGCTGGGAATGGGGTGGAATCAGCCCCAGTGCATGTGCTCACTGGCCAAAGGGGTGCAGATCAGCGTTTCTGCTCGTGCTGCTCAGAAGTTTCTGAATGGGGGGAGCGGGACACAGCCCCAAATTCAATACGTTTACTTTGAGCAATTAGACATTAATCAGCACTGAATTACGGCTGGATTCCTCTGGAGCCCTAAATTACTTTTCTATTGGCTCCAAGCTGTTTCCTCTCGCTCGGTGCCACCCAGGTGAGCGTCAGCACCACGGTCAGTGGCCGGCCAGCAGTGGCCGGTCCGGGGCACTGGGGGACACCCCCTCCCACGCAGGGGTCCCACTCCGCTCTCCCCAGCCCTTCCGCTGCCCCCAGGGCACCATCCGAGGGGGGAGATCCCACACACGCTTTCCCACGAACGACTCCCGAGCTCAGTGCGTGTCTCGATGTGCCCTTCGGGCTCTGTCACCAGATCGCAGTCTCTCGGTCCCTCCTGGCTGGTTCTAATTAATAGCGTGTGGTAATTTGTCTCTGGTTGAGCTGGAACCTGATGCCGAGCGGATCGGTGCCTCAGCCAAAGGCTGGGTTAATACTGATGATGACAGAACGGGGTATGACTTACATAAGTGTAATGATCTTACGCTGCCTGGAGCTCTGGATTTTCTCAGTATATGACGAATGTGAGGCATTTAAAAAAATTAGACACTTAGTCTATTTTACATTATTTTCTAGAACGTGGATCTCTGTGGGCTGCCTGGAAATCCATTAGCAAGAAATGTAAAGATGCTTAAAGGCATCTACCCAGATTAGCTGCCTTTATGCAGTCAAGGGTCTTTTATGTGATTACCTTAAAAGCTAAAGAGCTGCTGCAAAACATTTATAGTGCAGAGATCCTGAAGCAGAGAGTGCACATCTGACAGAAAGACTGAGCTGTTAAAAACAACTACACAGCTCTGGTTGCTTTGTATTTGCAGACAAACAACCTAGAAGGTAGAAGGGTTTTCCTTTTGCAGCCCTGAGGCTGAGCTGTGCAACTCTGTGCATGAGATTTATGGGGAAGCTTTACATTAACTTTCATTTTCACTGTGATTTCTGCCAGTTAGCAGGAGGGCAAGAGAGGGATCAGCCAGCGCTGGCTGTGATGGAGCATTTTGCCCCTGGGAAGTGGAGTCTGAGCCCTGGGATCAGCTGAGAGTGGTGGGCTGGTGAGATGCCAACAGGACCAGGTCATCTGAGCTGCTTTCCTCAGTGGGATATTCCCTAATGCCATGCACACTTGTGCTGTATTGCTGTTGCCTGTCTGCTCTGGCTCTGCCCTTGTCACAGCAGAAGCAGCAAAAGTCCTGAAGCACGTTTGTGTGACATGCCCAAAACAGTCCCGAAATTGCACAAATCCCTTGTTTTCCATTGTAGGAAAATCCTTTCAAGTGTGGAAGAGAAAGGAGAAGCACAAAAGCTTCCATGAGGTTTCTGCCTGCTCTGTCTTTTGTCAGGGATTTCTCTTCCAGCCATACATCGAGACCTGCATCCTCCCGGTTCCTTTGTCCTTTAGCACAAAAAGTAATTTGTCAGCAAAAGAAGCAAAGTTTTGTTTTTCAGTCCAGATCTGGCTGTCCTCCCACTGAGACTTTCAACTCTTTATCTCAGGAATTGATGGTCTCGGATTCTGATTCTCTTTCCTCGGTGTTTGTATTGATTTTTTTTTTTTTTCCAGGAGGGTTATTTTCACTGTGGTGTCAAAACTATCTTTCTGTCTCCACTTACAGCAGGTAATAGCTCAGCTCGGCCAATTACATGTTTTCTGGGCTAGCCCCGCTCTTAGCACAAGTTCCCCTGGCAATCTGGAGCCTGGATGACCCAGTGTCTTTGCTTTCTTGCTCTTGTCTCCACAGGCTCATCCTGCAGCTGTGGCAGCACTTGGGAGCAGGGAAGGGCAGCAGACCCAGGGCTGGATGTGAGTAGCAAAGGTGACCACAAAAATTGGGTATTCCTCTTCCTTCACCTGCAGAAACTGGCACCTTGTTGTGCCCCATCTGCTGCCCCATCCCTGGGACATCACCCCTCTGTCCTGCTCCCTGGCTCGCCTTTGGGCTCAGAGATCAAGCCCTGCTCATCCACTGTGCCTGATAGTGAAGAAATCCAATAGTCTCAATTAAAGGCTGCTCAGTTTCCTCCCCCCCCCAGCAGCGGGTTTTAGTCATCGGGCATTGCCAAAGAAAAATTCATGAGATCATTTCCCCCAAACAACACAATACTTCAAAATCTTAATTAAAATACCTCTAGATGTTCTAATACGAAGATTTTATAAATGCTCGGAATAATGTTTCGGATAAGTGGAAAAGCTGTGTGCAACATTAGCATGACAGACCCTTCTGTGAAACATATCTAACATCAAATTCTCCATACACATCCAAAATCCTCTTCCCTGCTTGGCTCCTCAGTGACAGGAAATTGTACAAGTCTGAGGGGCTCAGCAGTGAACGGAACTGTCTCAGGGGCTTGGACTGATTTGCTTCATGACATTGATACCTTCCACTGTCCCAGCAGTGAGACCCAGCGCGCGAATACTAAATAGGAACTACTGTGCCTGAAGGCGGGCGAGCAACACCCTTTATATCACACCGTGAGAGTTGTGTGTCATATTAGAGCAATCTGGCTTTAAAGGGCATCTTTCAAGCACAAACTAGCTTTTTCCCACACTTGACTGATCACACAAATAACTGTGATTAAAGGTCAAGTGCCTGGGTTTTTCTATTTTACTCCTTAAAAATTTATATGCGAAAGAAAACCTAGAAGTTAACATAGCATGAAATTGTTATGCAGTTCGAAGCCTTTAACGACAACTAAATATCACTTTTCTTCCTGGGTGGCTTGAGAAATCTCCAGTAATAACGGGTCACTTCTTCTGGTTTCCACTTGAAGAAGATTATAAATAAACCCTGTCTTTTGCTTCCCTGCCCTGTAACGTGATGAAGGGAGAGTTTTGATCGTATGAACTTGTGTCCCCAGTCAGCAGGGCTGTTTATGGGCTCACTGAGAGCTCCTGGACTGCAGCAGCAGAGGTTGGGCTCCAAAGGCTGGTGCAGCAGCACCCAAGGCACGAGCCCATGCTGAGCTCTGCAGGATGGGAGGAGTATTGATAAATGAATGGGGACTTACTCACCAGTCAGTTTAACACAGAGAGAAAAGGTAGTGACTGTGTCTCCAGAAGAGCTGAGAAATGAGGGGAGAGCTGGAAACACCCTCTGGCTCCAGGTGTCCAGCTGGGCTTGGTCTGTAGTCCAAACACCCCCCCTGAGGGATGCCATAGCCCAACTGGTCTGAGTGAGATGGAGGCTCAATATTTTTATTCCAGGCTTGCAATGTTTTACATTTGGCAGCACACAATCACAGCAAAGGGAACATCACACAATCACAGCAAAGGGAACATCACACAATCACAGCAAAGGGAACATCCCACAGGAACAAATGTAGCTGCATAAGCCAGCTTTGGTGTCACGGCATCCGCCATCAGGTGGGAAAGTGGCAGGCGTTCAGCCTGACTAAACTTTGCAGGGACCTGCAACACCTACAATTAGTGATAATCAAGCCTTGTCAAGTTCCTCCCCCAGAGCAGGAGGCTGTGGGCCTGGTGGCATGTACCTTGTCTGCAGTGAGCCGGGAATCACCACCCCCAGCTCAGGAATCCCTCCTACAACCTCCTGATGCCTCGTCTGCTGCCACATCACTGTCCTTGGTGAGAGTCTGGCAGGACCATCCCTCCCTGAGCCTGATTTTTCCTGGTGTTTCTGGGCACTTTTGCTTTTTCAGCAGCTGCTGGGCTTAGAGAATGAAGCTGGGAATCAAATTCCGACTCTGAGAGGCAGGACAGAGGGCTCGACATAAAACAGATTCCTGGGCATGGCTTGCAGGACAGGGCAGGAATGAGATTTGCCCNGGGTATTCCTCTTCCTTCACCTGCAGAAACTGGCACCTTGTTGTGCCCCATCTGCTGCCCCATCCCTGGGACATCACCCCTCTGTCCTGCTCCCTGGCTCGCCTTTGGGCTCAGAGATCAAGCCCTGCTCATCCACTGTGCCTGATAGTGAAGAAATCCAATAGTCTCAATTAAAGGCTGCTCAGTTTCCTCCCCCCCCCAGCAGCGGGTTTTAGTCATCGGGCATTGCCAAAGAAAAATTCATGAGATCATTTCCCCCAAACAACACAATACTTCAAAATCTTAATTAAAATACCTCTAGATGTTCTAATACGAAGATTTTATAAGTGCTCGGAATAATGTTTCGGATAAGTGGAAAAGCTGTGTGCAACATTAGCATGACAGACCCTTCTGTGAAACATATCTAACATCAAATTCTCCATACACATCCAAAATCCTCTTCCCTGCTTGGCTCCTCAGTGACAGGAAATTGTACAAGTCTGAGGGGCTCAGCAGTGAACGGAACTGTCTCAGGGGCTTGGACTGATTTGCTTCATGACATTGATACCTTCCACTGTCCCAGCAGTGAGACCCAGCGCGCGAATACTAAATAGGAACTACTGTGCCTGAAGGCGGGCGAGCAACACCCTTTATATCACACCGTGAGAGTTGTGTGTCATATTAGAGCAATCTGGCTTTAAAGGGCATCTTTCAAGCACAAACTAGCTTTTTCCCACACTTGACTGATCACACAAATAACTGTGATTAAAGGTCAAGTGCCTGGGTTTTTCTATTTTACTCCTTAAAAATTTATATGCGAAAGAAAACCTAGAAGTTAACATAGCATGAAATTGTTATGCAGTTCGAAGCCTTTAACGACAACTAAATATCACTTTTCTTCCTGGGTGGCTTGAGAAATCTCCAGTAATAACGGGTCACTTCTTCTGGTTTCCACTTGAAGAAGATTATAAATAAACCCTGTCTTTTGCTTCCCTGCCCTGTAACGTGATGAAGGGAGAGTTTTGATCGTATGAACTTGTGTCCCCAGTCAGCAGGGCTGTTTATGGGCTCACTGAGAGCTCCTGGACTGCAGCAGCAGAGGTTGGGCTCCAAAGGCTGGTGCAGCAGCACCCAAGGCACGAGCCCATGCTGAGCTCTGCAGGATGGGAGGAGTATTGATAAATGAATGGGGACTTACTCACCAGTCAGTTTAACACAGAGAGAAAAGGTAGTGACTGTGTCTCCAGAAGAGCTGAGAAATGAGGGGAGAGCTGGAAACACCCTCTGGCTCCAGGTGTCCAGCTGGGCTTGGTCTGTAGTCCAAACACCCCCCCTGAGGGATGCCATAGCCCAACTGGTCTGAGTGAGATGGAGGCTCAATATTTTTATTCCAGGCTTGCAATGTTTTACATTTGGCAGCACACAATCACAGCAAAGGGAACATCACACAATCACAGCAAAGGGAACATCCCACAGGAACAAATGTAGCTGCATAAGCCAGCTTTGGTGTCACGGCATCCGCCATCAGGTGGGAAAGTGGCAGGCGTTCAGCCTGACTAAACTTTGCAGGGACCTGCAACACCTACAATTAGTGATAATCAAGCCTTGTCAAGTTCCTCCCCCAGAGCAGGAGGCTGTGGGCCTGGTGGCATGTACCTTGTCTGCAGTGAGCCGGGAATCACCACCCCCAGCTCAGGAATCCCTCCTACAACCTCCTGATGCCTCGTCTGCTGCCACATCACTGTCCTTGGTGAGAGTCTGGCAGGACCATCCCTCCCTGAGCCTGATTTTTCCTGGTGTTTCTGGGCACTTTTGCTTTTTCAGCAGCTGCTGGGCTTAGAGAATGAAGCTGGGAATCAAATTCCGACTCTGAGAGGCAGGACAGAGGGCTCGACATAAAACTGAGATTCCTGGGCATGGCTTGCAGGACAGGGCAGGAATGAGATTTGCCCTGCTGCTCTCCTGGACTCTGTGCTGCAGAAAGGAGGCTTTAATGCAACACTCTTGCCTGCTGCCACCAGCAGGGAGCAAACATCATCTGGGGATGGGAGTGGGGGGTGGCACAGCACTGCTGGTTATGGCCACAGAGTCTCAGCATCAGCAAGAGCTGCCCGTGCTCCAGCACTCCTTTGACTTCCATGAGGAAGTGTAAGGGTAAAGACTCTTCTGGAAAATTTATTACAAGGAGATCAGGGCTTATTTTGCTTAGGAAGGCTTTCTTCCCTGGAAGAGGCATCTTTCCCAGAGACAGTTTTAGATGTTTTCTCCTACTGCATCCCAGAGACTCTCTTCCTGGTATGAGAAAAAGATAAGTCCTCGCAGACATATTTGAAAGTTCATGTGGGAACTGGGGGATGATAAAACCCTGAGAAGAACAGGGGGCATGTCTTTCTCCAGGGTCTGGTGTTTGAAACACCATTAAGGCTAATAAAGCTCTTTAAGTCTAGGGTTCTCAACAAGTCCTGTTAGGAGCAGCTGAGGGAGCTGGGGTGGTTCAGCCTGGAGAAGAGGAGGCTCAGAGAAGACCTTATTGCTCCCTACAACTACCTGAAATGAGGTTGTAGTGAGGTGGGTATTGGTCTCTCCTGCCAGGCAACCAGCAGCGGGACAAGAAGGCACAGTCCTAAGCTGTGCCAAGGGAGATTTAGGTTTGACATTAGGAAGAAATTCTTTACAGAGAGAGTGATCAGACATTGGAATGGGCTGCCCGGGGAGGTGGTGGATTCACCATCCCTGGAGGTGTTTAAGAGACTTGGATGTGATGCTTAGTGCCATGATCCGGTAGGGATGGTGGTGTTAGGTCAAAGGTTGGACTTGATAACCTCCGAGGTCTTTTCCAACCCAGCTGACTCCGTGTGCCACTTCGGAAAGGTATTTCCCCCACAAGCCCTTCCGCCGCCCGGCATTTCAGGGGTACCTCCCGCGCGTTATCTGTGTCCGCAGTGGGGCAGCCGTGCCTCGGGCTCGGGGCGGTGTCGGGCCGCGGGTCCCGGCAGGATGCGGGTGATGGAGCTCCGGTGACGGAGCACCCACCGAGCGGGCACCGCCGTCACTCCGCGCCGGGGCGAACGGCC
>VXBX01009408.1:28278-66051 GCA_013400415.1 Scytalopus superciliaris
CTCAGCTCGGCTAGGCTCGGCTCAGGGCTGGCCGGGACCGGTCTTGGGGCGGATGTCCCGCGGGGACCCTGCGGGAGGAGCGGGAGAGGGCGGGAGTGGCCGGGTCAGCCCGGAGCGCCCCGGTTCCCGCGGCCACCGAAGGCGCCGGGCGGGACGAGCTGGTGCGGCGCCGCTGCCGGTACCGCGGCAGGCAGACGGTCCGAGCCCCCGGGGTCTGTCTGAGCGGGGGTTGCCCTGCCACGGGCGGACCTGCCCGGAGCCGGCACGGGGCAGAGCATCCCGGAGCATCCCGGAGCGCTCCGAGCGGAACGGCCGCCCGGGATGCGCTGCCGCGCCCCGCGTTCACCGGTGTCTGAGCCCGAGACCAGGCTCGACTTGCCGGTCGGGGGCTGTGGCTGTTTGCAGTCTATTGGAAGCACGGTGAAGAAGCTGTGAATTGAGGGAAATAGCTCTTCCCGTCAAAGAAAGAATTGCCCGTTTGGTGGGGAAAAGGGTGTCGTCTCCCCGGGAAATGCCTGTTTCAAAGCGGCCGCCGGTAGCTCTCAGTGCCGGGACTCGCACGCTGCAGGCAGGGCACAGCGGCAGGGGTGGCTGTGGTATCAGAGGGTCCGTCCCTGGGATGGCACCCTCCTTAGGGCACTGGTGAGGGACCTGCGAGGATGTTCTGGGTGTGCGGTGAGGGCTCTGCAGCGCACGGTGATGCCGCGCACGGCTCGGACCCGGCACGGCATGGTTCTAAGCTTCCCGGCCGGTGTTACCGGCGTTTCCCGGGCCAGTGGGTTTGCTAACACCTTGTCTTCCCTGCAGTTGTCCTGCTGGACTCGAAGGAATCTCAGGCGGAGCTGGGCTGGACCTCGCACCCATCGAACGGGGTAAGTGCGGAGGTGGGACTCTCCCGCTGCACCGCCGGAGAGAGTCTGTTGGTCTCTTGGTGCTCAGCAGCATTTAAAGTCCTGTAGTGTGAGTGCTTTGCTTGCACGGAGCTGGGCGGGGACTGGCAGCCCCGGGGTCTCCTCATGCCGGGGGTGATGGGCAGCTTGGCATGATGAGCGCAGGGTACCCCAGGGAGCAGAGTAAGGAGAGAGGTGTTGGCTGTGTGGGCAGGGCAACTGGTGTGGAGTCCCTCCCCGAAATGGGTTTTACACTCCTAAAACAAGCAAATAAACACCGGCTTTGTGTTGTGGTTTGCACAGAGGTCTGGGGATCAGTCCAGCCCTTGGAATGTGAGGGCTGTGGCTGGGGGAGTTGTCAGGGAGCCCTGTGTCATGTAGGGTTTGTTTGATCAGGCCCTGCCTTTGCTGCCGGGGTCTGTCTACAGCTGCTTTCAGGAAGCTCAGAGTTGTGCTCCTTGCTGCTTTACATTCATTTTCTGGAATGAAAACAAAGCATTCAGAGGGAATAGTGATAGATCCTGGAGTCATCTGTGTGGACCAGCTGTTTGTCTGCAGAGGAAACTCTGTTTTGGGTACATTTTGGCTATTTTGCATAAATTTACCCCCAGAAAGAATTGCTTTGGGAAATTGCCAGGTTGTCGTTCAGGCTGTGAGGGTTGAATCATCATTTTGCTGATCAGAATCTCTGCTGGTAGCTTTGGGGAAACACCATTTCACTTGCAGTCAGAGGATTTATCCTGCTCCAGCTGAAACTTCTCCTGGCAGAGAAGATGCTGCTGCTGCTGTTCACAAAGACATTTGATGTCCTCATGTGATGGTGTGAGTGGTGTCACATCTCCTTGGGCATCTTGGACTTTTCTGGGTGGCCCATGCAGTGTTATAAACTGTGGTAATTCTGTGGCACCTTCCCACGGACAGAAAATCTGAGCAGCATGTGGGTGATGAAGGCTCTGGCTCCTCAGTGGATGATGTGTCCAGGATCAGGCTTTGTTTTCCAAGGTCTGCTGCCAGTGCTGCCTTTTTGGTTGTGTCTTCATGTTTGCACCTCTGCAGAAAGCTCAGGCTTTAGGTGGTCCAGCAGCTGGGTTCCTGCAGGTGGTGGGTTTGGCGGGCTGAGGGACTTCCAGTGCCTACAACATAATGGTTTGTGGTGGCGTGACTTGTGGTGGTGACATTTATACGGGTTGGTGTGTCCGTCAGGGCAGCTCCCGAGCTGTTACAGCCCTTTGTGCTCTCTCCCCAGTGGGAAGAGATCAGCGGTGTGGATGAGAACTACAAGCCCATACGCACATACCAGGTCTGCAACGTCATGGAGCCGAACCAGAACAACTGGCTGCAGACGGGCTGGATCGCCCGGCGCGACGGCCACAGGATCTTCATCGAGCTGAAGTTCACCCTGCGGGACTGCAACAGCATCCCTGGCGTGACGAGCACCTGCAAGGAGACTTTCAACCTGTACTACGTGGAGTCTGACTCCGACCTGGGCCGGACCATCCACGAGAGCAAGCACAGCAAGATCGACACCATCGCCGCCGACGAGAGCTTCACGCAGGGGGACCTGGGCGAGCGCAAGATGAAGCTGAACACTGAGCTGAGGGAGATCGGGCACCTGAGCAAGAGAGGCTTCCACCTGGGCTTCCAGGACGTGGGTGCCTGTGTGGCGCTGGTCTCCGTGCGGGTGTATTACAAGAAATGCCTCAGCACCGTGCAGAACTTGGCCGTGTTCCCGGACACGGTGGCAGAGACGGCCTTTGCGACGCTGGTGGAAGTTAAGGGCACTTGTGTCACTCACGCTGAAGTGGACGTGGATAACCCCCCCCGGATGCACTGCAGCGCTGAGGGAGAGTGGCTGGTCCCCATAGGGAAATGCACGTGTGGCCCCGGCTTTGAGGAGAAGGACGGGGCATGCAGAGGTAAAAGTGGCCATTGGTGTTCTCTGGCAGTGTTTGTCTGTGTCAGTCTGTGCTGCTGCCACACCACTCTGGTGCCTGAGCACGGCTTGGGCAAGTGGAATTGCCTTTTGTCAGCAATATGTTTCTTTAGGCAATGGCAGCTCCCCAGTGAACCACCAGACCTTTGTTAGGAGGTGGTGGTTGGGAACATGGGCCATGGTGCTGGCTGGGCAGATGTGCCAGAGCTCCAGATGCCATCAGGCATTTCCCACAGCTTTGTCTGTAACGTTAGACTTACTCCAGAACATTAATATCCCTGTTGTCATGCTTTGGATACTGTTTAATAATCTGATGACTTTACAGCTCACAAGACTGTGTTTAATGACAGCAGTGAAAATGGATGTTCCCTCTGCCTTAACAGGCATCCCTCTAATGAACCCGGGGCCGTGACTACTGCCATCTCACTTTTGAAGGCAGGTGAGAGTCAGGTGTGGGATCAGCCCTCAGTGTGGAATGCCGGCTGCTGTGCTCCTCCTTGGAGCGTGTGAGCCTCTGAATGGAGAGAATTCCAGGGCTAATGCCACCCCTGGGCACCTTCCTGCCAGCGGGGACCTGGGAGAGGGGATGTGTTCTTCAGTAAAACACACCTGAAAAGACCCTTTGCTGCCCATGCCTGCTGTCCAGGTGATACCTTGGACCTCTCCTTTTTCACCTCAAAGAGAGGCTGAGAGGAAAACACCTAATAAGTCCCAGAGAGGTTGAGTTCCCCTGTGCTGGAGACGAGTGGTACAGTAGGAGAGACCTTTTCCAGTGAAATTGGGTCTGTGCCTCAGGAGTGACTCGAGGCTTCTCAGTTTTACTCTGTGCTGACGGTGCCTCCTTCCTCCAGGCATTGGGATGCCCTTCCCGGTGCTCTGGGCAGTGGCTTCTCCTTAAGAAGACCTTATTAAGGCTATCGAATTGAAATCTCAGTGCTGTTGATTGCTTCAGTGGCTGCGTGGCAGCTCGCCATGCTTTCCCCATCTGTTTCGAGTGGGGATTTACATAGCGAGTCCCAGAAGGCTTTTGCTAATGTTTCAGGTTTCTCTGTGTTGAGTTTAAATAATTCATATTCTCTGAGGAAAAATATTTGAAGTAATTTAATGGACATAATTAAGTTTTTCTCCCCTCTCACAGAAAGCAGGTCATTAGTCACTCTCTGTGGAGCAACATCTGATGTCTGGTCGAATATCAGAAAATAGTTTTTAAGGGTTGAAAGTTCTGGGTTTGTTTTGCAGCCCTGCATTGGCATAGTGCTAAGTGAGTAGCTTTAAAAGATGAAAGCAGCCAGGGCTGTGGAAATTCTTCAATGAGGACAAAAGCCCTTGAGGTGGAGGCAGGTGGATACAGTGGGATTTTGGGGTCAGCTGATGGCACAGCACACCTGGCTCCACCACTGTGGTCCCATAGCAGTGGCTTTGGAGGGCTTGACCCGTATGAGTCTGCTGAATCCTGCTGGCCCATGGAACTTCTTGGCCACAGTGTCTGTCACAACCCTTGTGGGTCTGAGAGGTCTGGGTGATGGACTTGAGGTGAGGGCTTTGCTGCCACTGGCACCTGTGGTGTGGCAGGGGCTGGGGTCATGCTCCTGAGTGGTGGTGGCAGCAGGGCTGTGGCGCTGGCAGCAGCTGTGGCACATCTGGGGGATGCAGGAGGTGAACTGGTGAAGGTGTTTGAACTCAGTCACAGACCTGGTGTCCCTGTGACCCTGACTTAAGTGCCAAAAGCATCCTGGGCCAAGAAAACCTTTGTGCCTCACTGTGAAATTAGGAGAGATATAAAAAAACCCCAATGGGACCTCTGGTTCTGCTAATTCCTGCTGCAGGAAAGCCAAGCTTTTCCCTGTCCATCCTCCTGTCCTGCACCACTGCTCCGAGGGGGCTCCAGCGCCGCTGACGGGTTTGCGCGTTTCTGATGAATCATTTTGGCCGTCGGTGGAGCGCAGCCATCTCTGGGGTGGGACTGCACAGCTTTAGTGTCTGTTTAACATCCACTCACCAAGGAGAGGAGAGGTTTGTCACTGTAAATGCACTCAGGCTGCTTGTCTCATCTCGGGTATCTCTGTAGCCAGATGCTGCGCTTGCTCTGACCAGAAAACCCATTCCCAGCAGATGTGTGGCAGGTTAGTGGGCAGTCCTGTTGTTCCCCTGCCCATCCCTGTTTTGTTTTCACTTGGCTTCTTGGCTTTGATGTCTTTTTACCCTTAATTTTGCCAGGTGTGAGCTGTAGCCCCTTTGTGCCATTTGCTTTGTGGTGCACTGCAATAGCTTTTGTGTAAATGAAGCTGTGATGTGGAGGATCTACCCAGCATTTGCCTGTAAAGTTGTCTCCTTGTGCTTCATCTTTTCCAATTCCTAGTAAATATCTGCAAGGAGAATTTCAGCACAGCCCAAGGTTAATATTTACCAGCCAGATTTGCTGCAAGTGAGACAACTTCAACCAGACACTGAATTAACATGATGGAGACCAGTTACCAAAAATAGCCGCCAGCCACTCTTGTTTGACAGAAACGTAAATTTGTGCTCTGGCAAAGTTTCCTTCTCAGTTCATTTCCCCCCACTTCTGACAGCAGAGATGGGAGCTGGCTCTGTGCTGCTGTTGTGCCCTGTGCTCTGCTCTCCCTCAGCAGCACCCAGAGCCCTGCTCGGTCTGGTCGATGATGGTCTAATTAGTGGCCGTGTCCCTTTTCATTACTGACATTACTGAAACCAGTTTTAGGGACAAAGTAGGTTGTGGTGCTTTGTCAGGATTTTTAAATGATGTTTTAAAGAGGTGGGGAGGTGTCTTTCTCTCCTTTCCAGGGAGGAAGACCTTGCACAGGGAGGTGGCTTCAGTGATGTGCTGTTTGTGGCAGCACAGGGAGCAGCTGCTGGTGTCAGTGTTGGCTGTTTGAAATGGGGAATGACAAGTTCCCCCCAGTTTTCTTCATCACTGAATGAATTTTGAGCAGCATGTTGGATTCAACATGCCATGGGCAAGACACAAGTAAGATTTATTTTCTCTTGCTTAGGCAGAAAGCAAAGATTTGGGTTGGGAGTGGGATGTGGGGCGAATAAGATGGTTTCCTGTCCACTGGATGTGTCCCACCACAATATCGTGTCACTGCAGTGTCCTCAGGTGCAAAAGAAATAGTTCATTTGAAAGTTAGAGGCATTTAAAATGATAAATTACAGTATTTGTCGTTTAGTGTAAAAACACTTCCTGAAGCCTGAGGTCTGCTTTCCTGTTTAAATACAAAAGAGATGGATCCAAACATACAGCACTTGGTGCTTTTTATCTGTTTCATCTTTTATACATTAGCTTACAAACCTGTATGTGCTCCTGGAGTGTATTTTATCTGCTGACTGATGCTGGAGGATTATGCATAATAAGTTTATTTTTTCTCCTGGGACTCTGTAAGTTGCACAAAGCCCCAGGTTTTACTTTCATCACAGATGCAGCCCTGGGCATCCCTCAGCCAGGCCCTGGACTCACAGGGCTGGCACTGCTGCATCGAGTTGGCCCTTGGGAGGGCTGGAGCCAGGGACACTGCAGGGGCTGTGGGGTGGCATCAGGGCTGCACAGAGAGCAGGGACTGTGGGAGCCAATCTGTGCTTGTCACTGGAGGAATAGTCACAGTGGAAGTTTATACTTTGGTTTTGTGTCTGAGCTACAGCTTGGCTTTGTCTTTCTGGGTGTTGTGGTCTAGCAGAACGTGGCTGGAGCCCCTTAATGACATGAGCAAAGTCACAGTCCAAAGGGGTGGAGAGCTTTCTGCTGAATGAATCTGGAATATCTGCCTCCCCCTGCCCATCAGTGACACTCTACAGCATCTGTAACACTGGGTGGTGGGTGCTGCTTCCCATCAGCCATGCACAGGAAACACCCATGTAAAATGGGCTCTCTCTTCAGTCTCTGGAGTCATGATCAGGCTTGGAGATACTTATCATTTGGAATTCCTTGTTCACAGTGTGTCTGAAATAATTATAGCTATGGAAATCATGGCAGAGCCAACAAACATGAATTGCTCCATGGCATTTAATTTTGGAGCAAACTACTCCAAAGCTTACGAGCATCACAAGTTGCTCACAGGATTCCTGACAGGTTAAGGTTATGGATACCTGGCTGCTGGTTAGATATGCTGTTGAAATATTGTGGGGATGTGTCTTGCCCATGGCTGAGAGGGTCTGTGTGAACCGAAGTGCTTGGCAGGCACAAGGTGCACTGGAGAGGCTGGTCAGCCAGTCCTTCACCAGGAATTGCTTGGTGGATCCATTAGGGAACAGAGAGACAACAGTAAATTGCAGTTGGCTCCGTGGATGTGCCTGCTTCAGTGTGTCCTTGAGGAACATTCCGGCATAAATAGCAACAGAGGTTCTGTCAGTCCTGACTGGATTCAGCAGATGCACTCTGTTAGATATTTCAATTCTGCCTTACCAAATATTCCTGTGTATTTCATTTTTTTCTGCACTGAATCACTGAATTTAATTTTAGCTGGTAAGAGTTCATTGTTGGGAATGCACAAAGATCTTACCCTTGGATGCAGGTTTTCATTGTGGTGCTCTTCAAACTGTTTAACAAGGGCAAAAATTACAGAGTAGCATTGTCTAAAGGTGTCAGAGTTGCTGGGAACATTTTGGACCATAGGCTGCTAGAAAGTAACATTAAAAACTCCCAAAGTATGTGCAAGGCAAGGTGCTTTTGGATTCCCTGGAGTGGTGCAGCCCAAAATTCCCATGGTGGAAGAGTGGAACTGAGGTGAGAGGGAGTGGGAGACCCGACTCGGTGCTCACATCAATCACTCCTCATGCTGACTTTGTCCCTCTGACCCCGCTGTGGAGACTGGATATGACTGCTGTCCCTCCTCTCCGGGGGGCTGTGCAGGCATCGCTCTGCCTGCGGTATTGATCACAGCAAGGCGAGATCACAAACCCAGCGCAGGGGGGGCCAGGAACCTCCCTGTCAGCCGGGGATGTTTGTCAATAAGGCTCTCTGGCAAGCTCAATACGCACTGAGATTCCTCCACAAGGTGCCCTGTCTGGCTTGGGCGGCGTGTCCTTGTCCGCAGGCGCTGGGCTGGCAGTGTCCGTCCCTCCCCGCGGCTGCTGCGCTGGCCTCAGGCACCTCGCCTCTGAAGCACTGATGAAATGTTTAGGACATAATAAACAGTGACTTGCTTGGCTTGATAGTGGAATTAAGATAGATTGAGGCTGGCTGTGCTGGCCTGGTCTGGCAAGGGGTCAGCAGGAGCTCCTGGGAGAGAGATGCGTTAGGAACAACTTTAATGATAACGGTGAGGTTGCAGGTTTGAGACTTGCTCGGCGAGGGCTGGATGCAAATCTAAGAGCTTTGGGGGGGCCTAGTGCTCCCAGTCTGCCCAGGAGGGATTGTCAGGCTTCCGGGGCACCTCAACCCCCTGGGTGCTGTCCTGGTTCTTGCTGCAGCACCCACCTCCAGTGCAGGCTGCGTGTTCCCCCAGCTGTGGGTTTCCTAAAGACTGTTTTATTAATGCCTGCTTCAACAGAGAAAATTAACACACATTAAAGCAGATGAACTTTGTCAAATACAATTCCATGACAAACACTGGAAAGGAATTGATTTTGGAAGACAACCAAGCTGTAGTGTTAATTATAAATGCCTGTATAGGTGTTTTGAGTGAGGCTGTGGCTGTTATTGATTCATCCTGGCACACACGGTACTCCTGCTGCTGGCAGGACTTCACTGGGGATGGAAGATGAAAGGTGTCCTGTGCCATGGGAGCAGGAAACAATGCATTTTCCAGCTCTGCATCCTCAATTGCCCCTGCTCTCCCTATGGCACAGGATGGGAATCAGAGAGGACGTTGCTGTCTCTCGACAGAGACATCCCTCCCATCCGAGGAGCCGTGTCAGGTGAGGCGGTAAGAGGAGCCCTTCCCATGGTTGCTTTGTGCTGGGTAATCAGCCAACCTGCAGCACAAATCAGTGTAGCTTGTTCTGCTGCTGGTTTGACCATGTGTGCAGCCAGAGTTACATCGAGGGGGGAAGGTGCTCCCTCTGTCAGTGACGTGGATCAGGCACGCCTTGAGGAGATTCTGTGGTCAGCAGTGATGGAGCTGGAGAGAGGTGATTGATCTGTCTGATGCATCTGGCTGCTTCTCTTTGGCTCTGGGAGAATGAATTATTGAATTTTAGTGTTTAACAATTTAGTTGTGGTAGCACCAGGGGACGAGGAATGGGATAGAAAATAGTGTACGAAAAAAGAGAATTTCATTCTATAAATTGATGACCTGATCTCCCGAGAGCTGTCACATACCCACTGCAGAAATGAGCACTGCAAAATGACACGGGCACCTAAACCAGCTGGAGACCAAGAAAAACACTCGTAGGACGAGGTGGAAGAGGGTGGGAGTTTGTCTGAAAAAAGAAACAGAGACACACACATGATGCATCACATGTGCTGGGTGCCTTTGTTCTTCTCAAGGGCAAATTTCGGACAGCCAAGGAACAAAATTAGCAAGTAAAGCCCACGGCTCCTCATGGGATGTGCTCACGTAGGGTTGTGGTGCTTGTGCCTGGGATGTGAAAATCGGGGCATTTTGTGTCGTAATTAATGACAGATGCTTCTGTAAACTTACTTCTGACTGTTAGGAAACAGAGAGGAACAGTCTGAAAGATGCTTCTAATTGGAAATGTTCGGTTTCCTGCAATGAGGTGTCAGGTTTGTGTGACAGGTGCATCTGAGGGATGGGAGCTCTGGGCTTGGAGCTCAGGTCCCATCATGTTTGTAAACAGGATTGATTTTCCTGTCCTGCCTGGTGCAGTGATACTTCTGCCCTGTACTGTGGTCAGTGCTGCCTAACTAGAGGAAAAAGCAAACTCTGTCTCCATTTTATGAATATAGTATTAGTTGTGATTTGGTTTCTCAAATCTAAAGAGGGAGCTGGAAGTTTTGGGAATAATTTTTAACATTTGCTAGTTTTCACCTGGTTTATCTAATGTCCTAGGTAGGGAATGACATCTACTATGGAAGTCAGTGCAGAGCTACCCAAAAGTCTCTTCTGAGTAAAACCCATGCACACCTTGCTTGGTGCCAGCATCATGCTTGGAGGGTGGTGTCTGCTGGCCAGTGGCAGCAAAGGATGTCCCAGGAAACTGGGAAATGCAGTCATCAGGCATGTTCCCATTCAGCTTGTGTGCTCTTCCCATAACTCCTTCTCTCTCTTTCAGCTTGCCTTCCGGGGTTTTACAAGCTCTCCCTCCGTCTCCCTCTCTGCTCTCCATGCCCTGAGCACAGCTTCACACATGAGGAAGCCTCCACGTTCTGCTCGTGCCAGAAGAACTACTCCAGGTCTCCGTCAGACCCACCATCTGCCTCCTGCACACGTATGTCTGGAGCAGCCACTCTTTGAGGGAGCAGGGCTGTGTCTGTCCTACAGCACGGAGCCAGGGGTTGTCTGGGGCTGTCCCTGCAGTGTTCTCATCTGTGGGAGCACATCCCTGGGGGTCCTGCCTGCTCCCTGCAGTGGGGAGGGGGTGGAGGGGCTGTCCCTGCACCGTGGAGCAGGATGAGGCTGCGGTCTGATGAGAGAGATGCATGGTTGGGCTTTCAGACTCCCTGGTAAAACTGGGGCACAGTCATTTAGTCGCTATAGTTCACAGATTTTAATTAAATGGCCTCTAGTTAATTGGATTGGACTCCAGCTGCTCCGGTGATGGATGCTGTCCAGCTGCTGGCACGGTGATGAGGAGCCCTCCGGCTCTGCTGAGCATGGCTGGGCAGCGTCCGACTGGTGGTGGGCTCTGTGTCCCCTACAGCCAGAGGAGGTGCTGGGTCCAGCCAGGTGTGAGCTGTGGCTTTGGGTGCACACACATCACTCCAGCTGGGATCCTCCATCCCATGCACCAGCGCCTCCGTGTCCCCTCGTGCCACCCCGTGCTGTGGCTATCTGGGACCGTGATCTGCTCCCAGGTGACCTGTAGGCTTGTCCTGACACCCTTACAAAGCCTCCCTTCTCCTTCCAGGCCCACCCTCTGCCCCGAGGAACCTGGTGTACAGCCTGCGCCAGTCGTCTCTGGTGCTGGAGTGGAGCGCCCCGGCCGACGCCGGCGGCCGCAGCGACCTGACCTACAGCCTGTGGTGTGGCCAGTGCCCGGCGGCGCTGCGGGGCCGCTGCGAGCAGTGTGGCAGTGGCGTAGGCTTCGTGCCACAGCAGACGGGGCTGGTGGACCGCACGGTCACCCTGGTGAACCTGCTGCCTCACGTCAACTACACCATCCGCGTGGCGGCCGTCAACGGTGTCTCGGGAGTCAGCCCGCTCTGGGGGCAGCAGTACGCAGAGGTCAACATCTCCACTGGCCATGAAGGTAGGGATGTGGGCAGGGGTGTGGCTGTGGACATGGATGTGGATGTGGGCAGGGGTCAGTGCTTCACCCCTCTTGCACCAAGGGGTGGTTACTGGCGCTGTCCTGCTCTGGCATGTCACACCTCTGGGGTGTACCAGGTCTGCTCCACGGCCAGGTTGGTGGCTTTGCTGCTGGCAGGACACAGGGCCTGTGGTGTGGTGGGGTGTGTGGGTGCTGTCCTTGATCTGTGCTGTGGCAGTGCCCCAGTTCTGCTTGGTTGGCCCTGGTGGCATGGATGGGGTGCTCAGTGATGGTAGAGGGGTGCACAAAGACTGACCCAGTAAGTGCCATGGGGAGGCAAGGAGTGATGACAGAGACAGTGGTGACAGCCTGGGCTGCAGAGGGACGAATCTGCTCTCTGATCTGGCTGCAGGTGAATTTACAGATCACAGAAAAAATACCTTTGATGAAGCAACATTTTCAGCCCATTCACAAAAAACATTCCTTAAACCATATAATTCAAATGTTGGCTGTCCTTTGGAACCAAGAAAGTTGATTTTATCTCTCTATCCTGTGCTGGTCTCTGACGCAATTTCTTACCATAGTTGTTTCTTTCTGTTTCCCATTTGGCATTTCTGTTCCCTCAGATGAGGGAAGCAGGCACATGGCTGCCTGTGGACAGGGACTTGGCCAGAGGGGTCAGTCCTTCCTTGGCTGTTGGCTGTGCCAAAGGACAGTCAGCTCTGGCTTGTGTCCTTGTCCGTTCCCCTGCGGTTACGTTATTAATTTGCATGAAAACCCTTTGCCAAGCCACAGTTAATGGAGACAGATGATCCTCACGTACCTCTTGGCAGGAATTGGCCAACAATTTCATCTGAAGAGATTAAACTTTGATCTTGTTATAAATAATTTCCCCACCACTTGATCAAATGTTTTTGTGCGCGTTGTTGCTTTCTCTTCCCTCATGCCATAATCCCCGTGGATCTGTTGAGGGATGCTGTGCTGCAGGCTGCTCCTCAGCGGAGGTGTCACTCCTCATTAGGATCTTTGCTGTTCAAGGATGGATTTAGCTCTGGGAAGATCTGCCTCCCAAGCTCAGGCCAGTGAGCCAGCGAACAGGCTGGGGAAGGGGGAGCTTAATGAGGTCTAATAGCGAGCTGTTCCTCCAGTCTGGTGCAGGCAGAGGCACCAGTGCTCCAGAGCTGTCTCCTTGCCTGGGATTCCAGGTCTGAGCTGGGCACAAGAGGCCAGGTATGGGCAGCAAATACTCTGTACTTTTAGGGAGCAAAGCAGCAAATCAGTGATGCCAGCCTGTGCCTTGTCTGCTCAGAGCAGCTTTTCCCCTTGGGAAGGGGAAATCTCAGCCCCTTACTCGACACTGTGTACTCCTGAGGGAACTGAAACACACATAAAGAACGTGGATAATTAATCCTGTAATCTGTTAAAAATCAATGTCTCTTGTTGATCTGTCAAGCCTCCAGATGCAGGTGGTGGCTCAGAATTACCTGAGCAGCTGAGGCTCAGGAAGTTTCTTGGAACAGGGACAGGTTTTGCTGCTGAAGGTGTCCCCTCCCAGGCCTGCCAGGCTGGGGCTGCCCTTGTTTGCAAGCACCCAGTGCCTGGACTCCTCTTGCCTTGGCACCCTGGGCAAAGAGTGATGGTGATGGTTAACCTGTTGGCAAAGAGGGGGAGAAGTTGGAGAGAAGGTGGGGAGAAAGTCATCTCTTGGGGAGCTGGCTGTGCAGCTGAGTCTGCCTGTAAGTTCCCACTGTGAGGAGGGGACCCTGTGCAGGCAGGACACGGAGATGGCCAGCAGGGGTGGCATGTGGTGTCTCTCCACAGACCACACCATCTCCTGAATCCTGACCCTGCAGCCCCTCGTCATTAGAGCCCACCACAGAAATGCCAGATGGGGCCAGAGGTCAGGAGAAAGGAGACTCCAGGGATGGCTGAGCAGCAGTGACTTCCATGGAGGCTGTCATGCCGTGGTCTCAGAAGTCAATTGCAGCAGCAGAGTGGCTCTGGCTGCAGATATACATGTTCAGAGGAAAAATTAAACACGAAACAAGACCCTATTCAGCTGTCAGATCCTGCTCCTCTAAACCAGGTCTGAGTGCAGACCTGCACTGCCCTTCCCCTCCAGCAGTCACCAGAGGGAACTGGCTGTCATTCCCTGTATTTGCAGGGAAAAGAAGAGATGCAATTTAGTCTGCAGGAGGCAAAATTAATACTGTGTTTTTTCTAATCTGGCCCCAGCATGGGACTAAATAAAAATGTTTGAGGAGTGAATGGAGCTGTTCACCTGCAGGAGTGGAGCTGCATTAGCCATGTAAATGTGCACTCCGGGCCCGTGTCATTTGTATTCCCGGCAGGGATCAGCTCCTGCCTTAAAGGGCTTTTAAATCTGCTGCAGATTAATAATGCAGCCAGTGCTGGAATGCATCCTTCTTCCTGAGGCTGGAGAAGGTGTTTGGGCTGGATTCCATCCTCTGAAGCAGATTTCCCTGTGTGTGCCCGGGGCTGGTGCAGTGACCAGGGGGCAGTGGGGCCATAGGATGAGCTGGCTCGGGGGTGAGAATCTGCACTCCTGGAGTCTGTCCTCAAAGAGCTGCCTGCTGGCTTGAGAGGCAGCTTCTCCAGTTTGGAATGGAGAATTCTGAGGCAGGAGCTGCCTGGGACGCTGCCCAGGGCATGTTCTGTGTTGGAATGTTAGTAACTATTGAGAGAGGGGAGAGAGTGGCTGTCTGGTACAAGCAGGGCAGGGCACAGAGGTGTTTGGTGTCCCTCACTGAGGGCAGGTTTTGGATGCAGTGGATCATTCCAGGGAGGGACATGCTGCCACATCTAGTTTTATGCCTGTTCTGCTGCTATGCTGGTTAATCAAGAGGAGAAAACCCACGTACAGGGGAATGGAGTTTATAAAATCAGGCAGAGTGGTGAATAATTTAATGTTTGCTTTTTCAGAATAGAGGCAATGTTAGGGGAGCTTAAAATATTGATGGGAAACACATTTTTTTCACAGTGTGAAATGCTTTATAGCCTGTGTGATTTTCTTTAATGTTTTTTAAACCTGTTTGAGGCTGGTGCCTGCTTTTCTGACTTGTATCATGGGCTCTGCTCTTTAGCCCATCCCTGAGCAAGTGGGATTTTTCCTGATGACTTTGTTAACAGTCAAGGCCATGCATTCAGGTCTCTCCAGTCCATTTGCTGCATTTAGAGTTACAGGAGGGCAGTTGTGTAATATTTTATTGATGGGGATCATATAAACACAGCAAGGAACACTTAGCTTAGTTTACAGGAGCAGGACCTGGGGCAGGTGTTGGGGGAAATTTCACCACAGGTGGGTGCTGAAGGTGCCAGCCCTTACCACCACACAGATGGAGCATTACTGACTTTGCTGCTGCACTTCATGCTGGGAGTGAGCTTGCTCCCTGTTCCTTGTCAATGTCCCCTTAAAGGCCAGCTCTGGGGCCAGTGAACTCACTGGGGGATTATGTCTGATGATATCCCAGGCCATGGGGTGGGTCACAGGCAGAGGGAGCCATGTGTGGGCACTCAGAGCTGCCCCTTTGACTTTGCTCATGCTCTCCTCAGAAGCCAGAGAGACTTGGAATCAAGGAACAAATCACCATGAATAAAACATGAGGAGGGTGAAGATTAATGAGCTAAGTAATAAATACAAAATTTCACAGATACTTAAGTTTACTTTCCAGGGACTTGTTCCTCTCCACAGGTGTCTCTGTGGGACAGAGACAAGTCCAGCCAGTTTTCCATTGGAGTGTTCCTGACGGATTGTAAAGCTGTTGTGTTTTACCACCATCTTCTCCTATTGGATGGTCACCAGCTTGAAGTTATTCCAGTCCTGATTCAGAGAGAGGGGACTGCAGAAGCTGCGTGCTCTGCAGCTGTTAAAGCTGTTGAAGGTTTCACTGAGGCAGCACTGCAGTCACTGCCCCTTTCCTCTCTGCTTTTCCAGCACCCACTCCTGTCACCGACATCCGCACAGACAAAGTGGAGCAGAAGAGTGTCTCCTTGTCGTGGCAGGAGCCAGGCTTCCCTACCAACAATGGCACTGAGTACGAGGTCAAGTACTATGAGAAGGTAGGCACTGGGCACCAGACTGGGCTCTGGTTGTGCCCTGGCCAGCTCCAGGTCCTTCCCTTTGCCTGTCAGGTCCACTCTTCCAGGCACAGTACCAGGTGCTGCCTGAGCCCCCTGTCCTGGTCCCAAGTCATCCACCCACCATGTGACACCAGCTAGACAGGACTGTGACACTGGAGTGAATTCCTACACCCTTGAGGAGATGGCCTCTGTGCTCCCAGCCTGCTCTCTGGGAGAGTGTTGGGTCTTGTGGTCTGCACTGTTTCAGGATGGAGGGTCACAAACCTGTGACTGTGGTGAGCTGTGAGTGGCCTTTCACACAGGGGGAGGCCCAACA
This sequence comes from Scytalopus superciliaris, assembly GCA_013400415.1. Lineage (NCBI taxonomy): Eukaryota > Metazoa > Chordata > Aves > Passeriformes > Rhinocryptidae > Scytalopus > Scytalopus superciliaris. The sequence goes on from VXBX01009408.1 coordinate 43,844, forward strand.
AGTGTTTTTATGACGGTGTCTTGGTTTTAAAAATTGCTGCTGTTTGACAGGTACAGTGGGTTGGGAATTTTAGAAGAAATACCGGTGGGCAGAGCAGGGGCAAGGCTCTAAATCAAAATAAATGCAGTTTATGACACAGTTCTGCAAATTACCTTATCTGCATGTGCTCAGACTCGTTATGGAGCTGACAGCATGTCAGGCACACTGCGCAGGTGACATGTCAGTGTTCTGTATTTAGAAACAAGCTACCGTGAAGCTGATTCATATTAATGTGATTTTCAGCATCTGATAGATTTGAAAGGAGGGATCTGTGGGGGAGGGCAAATGCTGAAGCCCGAGATGGTAATTCCTGTGCAAATGGGCTGCAGCAACACAATACTTGGGGTATGAAACGAGGAACTGTCCTGCTTGAGTAGAAAATTTATCTATAGTTTAGCAATTACTCACTGAAACGAGGCTCTTGATGCTGACATGAAAATCAACTTAGTTCCTAATCTTTGCTTTTAAAGCTTTTGCTTTAACTGTGGAGATTCAAAGGGAAAAGTGTATTGAATGGAAAACACATTTGGTAGTGATGTGAGTGGTGCAGTGAGCAGCTGCTGGTCCATGGGGCTGGGAGGGACACTGCCATATGTGCCAGACCATGGAACTGGGATGCTCCTTGGGGCTCCACCTGCCAGCTGGTGATCCCTCAGCATTTGCCACCCCATGTGGATTTACTCCAGGGCTTGAGTGGCTGCAGCAAGGGAGGGGGAAGGAGCTGTGTGGGGTGGCACAGCTGCTCCCCACAACCCCGTCCTGCCCCTGTTCTCACAGCACAGTCATCCAGCTCTGACTGCCATTTCCTGTGACCTTCCCATGTAATTTCTATTAATGAGACATCCAGTGAAGGTGCTGTTTCTGTTGGAGCCTGGCTGTTTGGACAGGCTGTCCTAGCAGGACCCAAAGGCAAGGATGCAGTTGTGCTGTGCCAGCTCCGCAGCACAGCTGTCAGTGAAGCTCCATCTCAGGTATCTCATTATTTCACAGGATCAGAGAGATCAAAGTTACTCGACTGTGAAAACCACATCAACGGCCGTGACGGTCAATAACCTGAAGCCTGGTACTCTCTATATCTTCCAAATCCGAACATCTTCCTCTCCAGACTATGGGAACTATAACCCTGGCATTGAAGTGGAGACGCTGGCAGAGTGTAAGTGCAGCAGGGCTCGTGTCCCTGCCCCTGTCAGGGCTCTGAGCTGGGCTGTGGGGATGCCACGGTCACAGCTCCTGCCCCAGCTGCTCCTGGTTTTATGGAGCAGCACCCATTCCTCTGGTTCTGCTGTTACAGGTCTAAGGGCATGTACTGCCAGGGATGTGCTTTCCTTGCATTTTCCCATTGGATTTTAGTGAGGTTGGTCCTGGTGGCCTGTCTGTCTTGGGCATGCCTGTCCTGGCACTTTTCAGTGCAGCATCAGTGAGGGCAGGTGCTCTCTGGTGTGGAGAGTGGGACAGTCTCTGCTCTTTGGCTGAGATCGTCAAAAAATGAGCTTAGCATGTGATTGCTTCCCCTTCCCTTCCCCTCTGCTGCTGTCCTGGCTCAGGAGGCACTTGGCTTGTCCTCTGCTTGGCTGGTTCAGGGCAGCCAGCATCAGTGTTATCTCTGAAACCCTTCCTTTTTAATTCCCATTCATAACTATGGTCCAGAAGCATCTTATTTCACTAAAAGAGGGGTTGAGGGATGCTGGGCTTCAGCACAGTCCCCCACCTTGGCTGGAAGTGCAAGCCTGAGCTGGCTGGCTCAGTACAGTTCCTGCAGATTGTGTTTAACAGGGCTTTAAATTGCCTCCATTTGCCACACAAGACGTTTCAGAATGAATTGAAGCCAATAAAAATTTTATAGAGAATGTAGCTTTTTAATACCCCTGTTTGCAAAAGCAGGAAGAGAAGGGATTAGTGTGATGAAGGAAGACTATTTGTAAGCCATAAATTTTGATGTGTCCCTCTGATAAACAGGAATCTTCCTCAGCTCTGATTAACAAAAGCAGGAGCTGGTGCGGCAGCGCTGGGTTGCTCCGTCTGTGCCTGCAGTGCTACCCAGCATGTTGGGCTGATCCCACCAGCTTGAGCTCTTAAAGCTGAACCAGAACACAAATCATTGTGAGGATGGTGAAAAGCAGGCAGGTGGCTGGTCCCACAACCCTGCTGGAGGACATGGGAGCGGTGACCGAGGCGGTCCCTCTCCTCCAACCTGCCCCAGGGCACGTAGCTGATGGCTCTGCTTCCCTCCCACAGTGACAGTGGCTTCCAGTGAGCAGAACCCCATCCTCATCATCGTGGTGGTGGCCATTGCAGGGCTGACGGTGCTGGTGTCCACAGTGATCGGCGTGATGGTCTGGAGGAGGTGAACAGGGCTGGGCACGGACCAGGGGGGTTTGAGCTGGGGCAAGGGGCTGCTGTCCAGGTGCTGGAGTGCATCTTCATTCTCTTTGCAGGCAGTGTGGGTACAGCAAAGCCAGCCAGGATGGGGACGAGGAGCTGTACTTCCACTGTAAGTGGCTGTGGGGATTCCTGAATTTATTGCTATTAATAACCCGGCTCCCACCAAAGCAGCCCTGAGCCCTCACTTTTGAAGTGTTGTCAGCCTGCATTATCCCAGAGCAGGGGCCAGCACAGCAAGGCTCTCCAGGGACCACGGGCTTGACAGCTCTGTGAGCCAGTGTCTGTCCTTCCTGCGTGTGGGTCACTGCGTGCCAGGAAATGGGAATACTTGCAGCCTTCCATGGGCTGTATGAATTATTCCATCAGCTTCTCACAGACATGAGCAAACAGCCTTGTTTTTTTTTTTTTTTCTGGGGCTACTCTGGATTATTGAGCAGCAATAATTTTACAGACAACAGTTGTCAGAGGGAATTCAGATGTTGGGATTGACGAGTTTATTTGATTCCTGGCATATGCCTGTGGACTACACACATGCTCTTCTGCTCCCCAGAGCACCTCAGGAATACCAGAGCCTGCCTTGGCTGATGGGATTGGCTCTGGAGGGTGGGAGCTGCACCAGAGCAAAGGGACCACTCTCCTTTACCCAGCGGTTGTAGCAGTGGAGCAGAGTTGGGTTTGCTTAATCCCACAAAAAAAAAGTCTTAGAAATCTTAGAGCTGAGTCTTTTGCTTTGCTTCCAAAAAGGTGGCACATTGGTCCTGCCCACAGCCCTGGAAGAGGATAAGCTGGGAGAGTGTTCCCCAGGATGGGTGGGTGGAAGATCTGCCAAGCCCTTCTCATGCACCATTTCTGCCTTTCCTGCAGTTAAAATACCCACCAGGAGGACATACATCGACCCTGACACCTGTGAAGACCCCATGCAGGCTGTGCACCTCTTTGCCAAGGAGCTGGATAATGCCAGCATCAAAATTGAGAGAATCATCAGGACAGGCAAGTTCCACAGGGTGGTGGCCATGCCATGGGCTGAGCTGGTGCCCAGGCAGAGCCCACTCCTTTTGTCCCCAGCACTCTGGGCCATGGCAGTGCCATGACATTGCTCTTGTCTTGGGGGAACCTGCCTGCAGCAGAGGATAGGAGTGGGGCTGGCGAGGATTTTCCCTGGGAACTTGGTTCCTGGTGTTTTCCTGAGGCACTGAGCACAGCCCAGCGAGTGCCATATGGACCAGGAAGCATCAGCAATTACCTGCATCTGGGCAGTTTGACAGCAGCATGAAAACTATTTATAAATATGTGAACCTAATGATTTATCGATTTTCATCAACTTCACTGCTTAAAACTTAAAAGCAAATTAAAATCCCCTGACTGAGCCCTAGAGCCTTAATGGCTACTGTGTGCCAGAATGTGGGAAACACGATCATTCTTTGTCATTTCTTTTCCTGAAGATAAATTCATCTGCAGCAGTGGCAGAGGTGGAGAAAGGGAGGAGGGAAGGGCTTTTCCTGCAGCTGAAGGACAGTGTTGAAAGGGAGAGGACACTGAGGAGGGGACGAAGTTGTCTCTGAGCTGTGGTGTGGAGCAGCTCAGATGAAGCCCCGTACCTTTCAGAAGCAAGGTGGTGTTTGGAAAATCAAGAAATAAATTAGTCAGGAAGACATTTAAATCTAAGGGATTTGGGAGTGTGTTTGCCTCACTGCTGACCTAACAAGAACCTGATTTTCAAATCAATAAAGCTATTCATAGCTACACACTTTTTGCTGTAAAGCCAATATTGGCTTTTTATGTTGGGAATTCCGTAGCTCCTGTTGGTGGAGCGAGTGGCTCTGCAGTGGGATGTTCTGCCACAAGGACTGCAGGAACCCTCTGGTCCTGCCATGCTTGGCTTATTTGGTATCCATCCCTGCATGTGCTGAGCTGGGAGGCAGAGTGGCCAGGCTCTGGAGCAAGAGATGAGTGACAAGGGGTTAATCCTCTTCTTGTGGGATAAAACACAAGCAGAGGGTGGAGAGAACACCTGAGAGGCTCCTGAGACAACCGAGGGTCAGCAGCCATGCAGAGGAGCGGCGTGATCCAGGGCAGGCCCGGGTGCTGAGCAGCCGTGGGTCTGTTTAATCCATCTCTCTGCTGCCCAGGGGAGTTCGGGGAGATGTGCCGGGGGTGCCTGAAGCTGCCCAGCAAGCGGGAGCTGCCGGTGGCCATCCAGACGCTGCGGGCAGGCTGCTCCGAGAAGCAGCAGCGCTCCTTCCTGGCCGAGGCGTGCACCATGGGCCAGTTTGACCACTCCAATGTCATCCGCCTGGAGGGCGTCATCACCAGAGGTACAGGGGTCCTGTGCAGGGATGGGTTTATGCTGCTGTGTCGGTGCTGGAGGTGCAGTTGGCTCCCTGCAGATCAGGTGTTCCCGCATGTGTCAGCTGGTTTCTCGTTTTGATGATTAATAAAAAGCTTCCAGCTAGATTAATAAATGCAGGTAGTGGGACTGGCTTAGCAGCCAAACCCGTGCACTTTTAATAAAAGCAAATTGAAGTGAGGTTCTGTCAGTAAAACAGATGAGACTGACTGCTCCGCTCTCTCCCATGAGTGTTCGTGCTGAACCAGGCTCTGGATGCAGTAGTTAAATGGATATTCATGTAAATCTAAAGGAACTGGAGCACATGTGCTGATTCTAACTAGGCTTTTTATTAGGAGAGGAAGTATTCTGGCTGAGCTGGTTGCCTTTGCTTTCACTGGCCTGTGCTGTCCTTTGTGATGTGGTTCAGAGTCCTGATGAAAGGAACTTCTGCTACTGGAATCCAGTAGGATTCTAGCTGGGAAAGACAGGAAAGACTGGGACCCACTGCTCCTTGTAACCTGGTCAAGATAAAGTCCTTGTCTCCTCCAACAGCCAGGCAATGCAGAGATTAGCACCTGGATTTCTAACCCCTGTGATGTCCAAACTGCCTGAGCAATGGTAGGACTCATGCCATGCTCCTTGTCTGTCCATGCAGGAAGCACCATGATGATAGTGATGGAGTACATGGGGAACGGCCTGCTGGACTCCTTTCTCAGGGTGAGTGCTGGGGGCTCTGCCCAGCTCGGGCTCTGCTGGCTGTGTCCCCATTGCTCACCTTTGGCTTTTCCTCCTCTGCTTCCAAAGAAACATGAGGGGCAGTTCACGGGCTCGCAGCTGGTCTGCATGCTGCAGGGCATTGCCTCTGGCATGGCGTACCTGGCAGAGATGGGCTACGTACACAAAAGCCTCGCTGCACACAAGGTCCTTGTGAGCAGCAGCCTGGCGTGCAAGATCACGGGGTTCAGACGGCCACAGGAGGATAAGATGGAAACCATCTTCTCCACCATGGTGAGCTGCATTTCCACGTTCTGTTGCCAAGACTTCCTAGGCTCTCTCCTCTGCACCCTCAGCTTTCTCAGATAGAATTCCAATGTGTTTGGGCAGGGAACTGCACAGCAGTGACCCACACTGTGCCTGCCCCGGCCACAGCCCCTCTGCATGGCCGTGCCCTGGTGTGCCATGGGTATGGAGCTGCCCATGGAGCCACAGAATGGAGAGCCCAGCAGGAGCACTGGCTTCTCCCACTGTGCTGCAGCAGGGCTGTGGCTTTGGAGTCAAGGTCTTCCCACTGTTAATTACAATTAGCAGTGGTCTGTGTCACTTGCTTCCCCAAGTGTGTCCAGAGCACTCTGTGGATGCCAGGATGGGGATGGCTCATTACAGGAGAACAAGTCAAGGCAGAGTGACTTGTGTTTGTGCAGCTCTGAAGTGGCTTTTGTTAAACATTAATGTAGAAAATGCCATCAGCTCTTCCTGGGGACATTCTCCTCTCCCATCAATATTTCAGGACTCACACTCCCATGTAGCATACAGTTGCAGTGCCATTTTAAACAAATTGATAGAAAAGTTTTCTCCTGGTAATAAACACACTCATGGCATATGAGTTTGCTCAGTGTCCGCCCTGCAGTGCCAGGCAGGGCACACTGAACGATGAATGGCCACCTGGGAATCACCAGTGTTGGCACATCATTCCTGCCCTTCTGCCCGTCCAGCGTGGGAAGAGCCTGGTGTTGTGGTCAGCCCCCGAGGCCATCCAGTATCACCACTTCAGCCCGGCCAGTGACGTGTGGAGCTTCGGCATCGTCATGTGGGAAGTCATGTCCTACGGCGAGAGACCCTACTGGGACATGTCCCACCAGGATGTGAGTCCCCCACAGCAGCACGGTAGATGATGGTGTGGCCATTGCAGAGGAGCTGCCGTTGCTCCTGGGGAGGGTGTAAGGGAGGAAGTTTGCCCCAGAGTTTGCCCCAAGGTTTGCCCTTCGATCTGCATCACAGTGCCTGAGCACAGCCCCTCACATCCTCCTCTCTGCAGGTGATGAAGGCCGTGGAGGATGGGTTCCGCCTGCCCGCCCCAGCAAACTGCCAGCCACCCCTCCACCAGCTGATGCTCGACTGCTGGCAGAAGGACCGCAGCCAGAGGCCCAAGTTCTCGCACATCCACAATGTCCTGAGCAAGCTGCTGCAGAGTCTGGAGCCGCCAAAGTGCCCCAGCTCCACCTGCCCCAGGTGACCACCCTCTTGCTGTGCCTGCCTGTACCTACCTGCAATGCTGTGCCCCACTCCCTCCTCACCCCTCACCCCTCCCTCTGTTGGCAGGTCCCACGGCACATCCATCCCCCTCTCCGAGAGAACCTTCTCAGCCTTCCCATCTTTCAGCTCCGTAGGCGAGTGGCTGGAAACGATAGAAATGGGCAGGTACAAGGACAACTTCACTGCTGCGGGCTACTGCTACCTGGAGTCGGTGGCCAGGATGACAGCCCAGTAAGTGGCCTGGTTTGCTGTCTGTAACCTTGTGTCACGGGCACAGTGAGGTCAGTGTGTCACACAGTGAGGTCAGTGTGTCCTTCCCCTGCCAGGGAGTGGAGCCAAATCCAGCGTGATTTACTGATAAGCTGTTGTGCCACAGCACAGGGTGGCAGGGGTGGAGCTGTCCCATGCCTGGCATGCTGCAGGCTCCTGTTAGCCCAGAATTCCTGGCCAGCATCAGTGTTGCTTCAGCTGGGACTGAAGGCTGGGGATTTCTTACTCCTGCATGTCTGGAGCAGTTGGTGTTGGGACATGTGGCCATCAGGGCTGGTTTGTCCTGGCTGACATGGGGCTCGTTTTGCAGAGACATCCTCAGCCTGGGGATCACGCTGGTGGAGCACCAGAAGACCATCCTGAGTGGGATCCAGACCCTGCGGGCTCAGGTGATCCAGATGCATGGCCGGGGTGTGCAGGTGTGAAGCAGTGCCCTGAGGAGGTGCAGAGCACCAGCCTGGCACTCCTGAGGAGGAGCGGCCCCCCGGCCCCAACCAGCCCTGCCCGTGAAATCTGGTGGTCTCAGGTGGGCTCTGGGAATCACTGGGTGCTGCCAAACACCTCATTCCATGTAGCAAGAGAGCAGGGCTTCCATCCCCTGAGCCAGGGCAGCCCAGGATTCCTGGGATGGTGTGATGTGTCTGGGTGGACATGGCTCTCCCCGGCACTGTTTCATAAGATGAGTCAAACTGTATTGATGCCATTTCAGGTGGTAATTGAGTTCACAGGGTGGGATGGACCTTTGTGCACTGTCTTAATCCAGAGCTGATGTTTCTGCATCCAGCATTGTGCTGGTGAATCCATGGGTACTTTTATACAACCTGACAGATCCCAGCAACCCCACAAGGAGTTTTTATTGCTTTTATTTTTAGAGAGAGGAGCACAGCTCTCACCCAGCTCCCAATTCCTGGGAGGTGACTTTCCCCATCTGTGCTGAGGGAAAGTCTTTCCCAGCCACATCCCTTCTGCTCAGAGTGTTAACTTCGCTGAGTGTTGACACCTCAGTTGGTGAACAAAACTAAATATTCTCCAGTAAAGAGCAGAGCAAATGGTGCTGCATCCAAGCAATCCAGGGCACATCAGGCAATCCAGGGCACACCCACACTTTGTTTTGTGAGCTCGGTGCTGCCTGCCTGGCACTGCTGGCAGCTCCCATGGCTGCAGCCCGAACCCTGACAAAGACATAAATAGCATCTCCTTAATAATACAATTTCCTTGAAGTCAGTTAATTAAATGGGTCTTTGCAGCCCTTGTGCGGAGTTTTGTAGGGCTTTTATTACCATCTGTAAGTATTGCAAGTTAATTATTAACGCTGAAAGGCAAAGATTTACAAAGGGGATGAGGGCTGTGGGAGATGCTCACAGTGTGGCTGCTGCAGTCAGACCCTCCTGTTACCCTGCTCTGAGAGGATGGGGAATCTGAGGCAGCCCCTCAGAGCCCACACGATGATCACTCTGCCCACACACACTGAGCAAAACGAGCTCTCTCCTTCCTGCCCCCTCCTCAGTTCAAGCAACACTCCCCAGTGTCTCCTGGTTAGTGTTTTTAGCAGAAATAATTTAAGTTTGGCCCATGCCCAGTGGGGTTGGTGACTCTCCATCCCACTGTTTCCCACCCCGCAGAGGAATTAGCAGTGAACTGAGCCCGGCAATTGGTGAAATGCCCAATCCCAAGGATCAAGTGCAATTTGTGTGCTCTTCATGTTTACATTTTATCTGTATAGAAAGTATATGACAGGTCTCTAGGCAGGGGGTTGAACCAGTTTGATTCCAGACCTTTTCCCTTTCTCCCTGCTCGTCCTGTCCTTTGGGATTCAGGAGCCACGCTGGGAAGTCACTGCTGGAGGAGCTGGCTCCAGGTTAGTGCAGGTTTGGGGACATGCAGGGCTTGGTGATGGGGTGATAGTGTGCCCGAGCCTGGGAAACAGACCTTGCCATGACCAGGCAGTGACATGTGCCCTCAAACCCCCCAGAACAGACGCTGTCTCCAGAGTCAGGGATGTGAGGAGAGGCCAACTGTGACTAGCACTGGGAGCTGCTGGGATCCGCTCCTGCATCCCTACAGGTGCTGCCCAGCTGAAAAGGGATAAACCTCAGCACAGTTATCTACAGTCATGGCCATTTCCCTGGGCTGCAGTGGCCGGTGGTTGGCTGGGGGTCCCACAGGAGCTGAGCTGTGGGGTGGGCTCTGACTGCAGAAACATGAGTCATTTGCTTTCCCAGCCTCTCCTTCAAGAGAAGGAAAGGAAAGCCCCAATGGAAACGTGCTCCTAGCCCAGTTGCTTGCAACAATAAACACTTTTAATTGAGCTCCTCACCAACATGGAATAACAAAATTAGTAGATTAAGCTATAGATTGTTGTTATGATTTTAAAATTAACTTGCATCCTCTCAGCCCCTCTCCTTGGGGAAGTGGTATAATTAAATTAATTAGCAATGCTGTTTTGGAGCTGCTCAACCAAGGGAAATGCCTCAAAATGGTTTTGGTCTCTTCCCATCCAGCCTCTGGCACAGTCTGAGGCTCCTGTTGCTCCCCGGGCTGGGAGCTCTGGGAGCAGCACCCACAACACTCCCCTCACATCAAACCAAACAGGAATCAAGTTGGTTCATCTCCAGATGCTTTTATATTCATTAGTCACCTGTTAAATACTGTAAATACACACTCAAGAAGTCAATATATATTTTTATAAGCTTGAAATAAATGTAATATAATATCACAAGGGACACTGTGTGCATCTCATGTTTGAACTATAGTCAGACGTCTCCAGGGAATCTGAGTTGGTTTGAAATATTTAATAATAATGATACTAATAATTATAAATGTAATTAAAATCTATTGACATTTTTGTTAATTTTGTATTTATTGAACCATGACTGAAGATGGCAATAAAAAGATATCTAAATACCTGAGTAAAACTAATCCTGCCCTGGCTTGTCCGTGTGGTTCATTTCAATGTTCTGGGGGAAAGTGCTGCTCTAGCAAGGGTGGCAGGTGGTAGGTAAGGGACAGTTTTAATAGCAGCTAGGTGTGAACTGATGTCTTGTTTTGTGTGCCAAGGTGGAGCCTGTGCTCCAGCTGTGAAGTGGCCGAGGGGGTGTTTTCTCGCTATTGACGCTTCGTTTTCAGGACAAAAACCATCTACTTTGCTTTGCTCCTGTGTTGTATGGACAGAACAATGCATGGCCTGGCCTGTGGGGCCAGACTGCTCAGGCAGGTGGGAATTCCCCCCATCACTCTGAGGACCAGATAACTTGGGAAGTGCTCGCAGTGTGGAGCTGTCAGTGCAAGCACAGTGGTCAGTCTGACACAGTTGCTGGTGCGTAAGTGCGGGGGATGCTGCTGAGCAGGGGGAAATCACTGCAGAGTTCCTGTGTTCAAGGCATGTAATTAATCATTTAATTGAGTAAATGGAAACTGTATGGGCAGCACATTAAATGCAAACTCCGCACAGCGATATTTAGAAATTATTTGATGGGACTCCCACTCGTTCACACTTCTTTTTCCCGGGCTGCTCAATGCCAGGGAACAGGCACAGGAGCCCGGGTCGGTGTGGTGACAGCAGTGACAGCTGCTGGGAAAGGACTGAATGGGTGCTTAGAATGGGTGAAGTCTATTTGCCTTCTGTCGATCAATTAATTCAGGCAGCCTTCACTCGGAGCCTGGCCAGGGCTGTAGTGGCACTATAAAGAAATAATTAGAGCTCTGGAGCAGGGTGGTGAACGGCAGATTCTCAGTCACAGCCAAGCAGAGGCAGATTTTACCCAGTTATTGGCAGCTGTGCCTCCTGGGGGCTGTGGCAATGGGCTTGTCTCTTTTTCAGTGACCTTTCTGGCATCATCTCACCTGTCCTGGCTGCAGTGGGGGGCTGGCACCCCCCTGTGCCAGCTCTGCAAACCCTGCACCCTGCTCCGCCTGCTCTGGTGATAAAGGGGAATCAATAAGCTCTTAGGACTCACACAGCGAACCCCGAGGTGCAGCAGTGCTTGGTCAGGGATGGCCTCAGCACTTGGTGGGGGATTTTTTTAAAATAAAACATTCACTGCATCTGGCTGGCTGGCCCTGCCAGTGGGTCCATGTTTTGGGGAGAGCAAAGGAGGAGCCATGGCTTCTCCTCTTGCCCCTCACTCCCACTCAGCAGCCTCAGACACAAAATCCACCACCTTCCCTATTCCTCTTCTGGACATTCAGTGCAAGGAGGCTGCACAGCCCTGTCTCTGCTGTTATTGCTGGTGAGGCCAAGACGAGCCACCACTGCTGTGACAGTGCCATGCTGGGGTCAGAGAAGCCCAGCCTTGCTGACATGTGTTCCTGTGTCCAGAGAATGTTAAAAGAGCCAGGCTCTGGAGGAAGAGCGAGGTTTGAATACGAATGACTGCTAATTATCAGGAAGAGCAGGTGCCATCTATCACTGTAATCAGCGATCCATCAGTTCAAGTGTCACCTGGACAGATCCCTCTTTCCTGCTTGTATTCATCTCCCACGGCCTCGATGTGCCTGGGAGCACTGCACAGGCTGGGACACAGCCAGACCCTGCAGCACCTCCTGCCTCACAGGGGACAGGCTCCCAGTGCTCTGCCAGGCTGTCCCCAGTGCCATGCACCCACCTTGGCCAGGACAAGATGGGTGCACTTGTGCCAGATGCTGAGGGGTGCCCAGGGTGAGGCAAGCGCTGGGGTTTGTGGCACATCCCAGTTGAGGTGGCCTTGGCACAGGGCTGGATTACCTCGGCATGGTGCTGGGTAACACTGGCACAGGACTAGGTGACCTTGGCATGGTGCTGGGTGACATTGACACAGGGTAACACACTGGCACAGGACTAGGTGACCTTGGCATGGTGCTGGGTGACATTGACACAGGGCTGGGTGACACTGACACAGGGCTGGGTGACACTGGCACAGGGTTGAGTGACACTGGCACAGGGCTGGGTGACACTGGCACGGTAGGACCCACCAGCCCCACCACGGGTGACCTCAGCTGCCTCTGCCTCCATGGCATCCTGCTGACAGCAGGGCCATCTGCGCAGCAGCAAGAGCCGCCTGGAAGGCACAGGAGACATTTAATTACACAATTAAAAATGTCTTCGGCCCTTTTATCTCACCGAGGCTGACAAGCACCTTCAGCATCAAACAAAGAGCTGCCTTTATCGCTCGGCACAGCGGCTGCTCCTGGGCAGCTGCCACCCCTGAAGGGGCACAGACAAAAGAGCTGTACTGTGCCAGCAGGTCTGTATGGTTCACAGAGCCACTGCTGTGGCACTGGCACGGCCACCACCAGGGGAGAGGGAACTGCCCTTTCCCTGCCACCTCCAGAGCTCCAACAGCAGCAGAAAAGGGGAAAGAGGAGAGATGGGAAGTTGTTCAGAGGTTTCTGGAGTTTTTGTTACGATGAAGATAACTTACAGGGTGTTCTTGCCAGGTATCTGCCCCTGCCTCCCTTTTTTTAAGGATGGTGTCTGACTCAGTGTGGTGGTTTAAAGGTAAACCGATGGGAGAAATGAACCCAACTCAAGAGAGATTACAAGTCAGAGTTACTATTTACTAAAAAAATTACAATTAATACAATGATACAGAGAAAAACTGTTTTAACCCACCTAAAACAGATGTATAACCCAGCACCCTGGGACATTAGCAGAAATGTGCTCATTAGCCCATGGGCCCCCTGAGTGCAAAGTAAAAGCAAAGGAAACCTCTTGGTGAGGATGATGGGAACAGTTCTGTCCAAGTAATGATCACAGTCTTGTCCAGAGTGGCAGTCACAGTCCTGTTGAGGTTCTGCTCCTCCTCTGAATCCAATGAGTCGTGCCAGAAGTCCCAAACCCCTAAGTTTCACAATGGGTGATTTAACTCCGTTAGTCATGGGATATTTTTGGAATCTTTGATGGTCTAGGTCTTGCAGTTGTTTATTGTGCGAGTCCCTAACGGCCCATTAGCAGACATGACCCCTCAGGCTGGATGTGAAGGTGTTAATGCCTCCCCGGAGGGGAGTTATCATAGCTGAGTCATTGGTGTGAAGAAAAAGAAAAGCTCCCTCGCCTCACAAAGTTCTTTAACACCCAGCTGGTATCCTGTTGCAAACGATCCATTATTAAGAGCCCATCAGAAATGACACAGAGAGTTACACAGTTTTGGTTATACCCACACAGTGATAAACTGGTCCCTGTGCCCGTAAATAGGATACTTAGAAGATGTCAGTAATAAAGAGGCCATTTTAATGAGCCCTGATATACTGGCAGAACAGATTTTCAGGAGTCAGCCGTGCCAGGGGAGAGTTGCACCACTGTTTAGAAAACACCCTGCCCAACAGGCACTTTTGGTGGTGCTGCTCAGCTGCCAGTGCTGTTCCCACCACGTTGGCAGCGCTGGCTCTGTGCTGTGGCACCAGTGATGTCCCCCCTGGTCGCTCTGCTGCTGGGCACCTCCTCGGGTGCTGTGACAACCCTCCCCATCACCTGCAGTGTGTGGGGAGCTGCCCCTGCTCTGCCCTGTGCAGGGGGAGCCCAGCCCGCTGCTGTGTGTGCAGCCATAAGCTTCTCCATTAACTCCCACAGTATTTAAATTTCATAATAGGGCTGAAATAAAGAGACAGCAACTCATGTCCCCGTGGGAGCCCTCGATCATCTGTTCCAGAGGCACCCTGGGGAAATGTTTGGAGAGCTTAAAACTGGGCAATTCAGGTTTTTCTTGCAAGTCCCTTCTCTGCAATGAAGTCTGTTCCCTGCTGACGCGTTCCCAGGGGGATGCGGTGTCTCTGTTCACTGGAGGCTTAATGAAGCACTCGGGTGTGATGGGGCAGCAGTGGAGCAGCAGCTGGTGCTGCCAGGGCTTGTCTGGCTCATAAACACCCGTGGCACCAGGGCCAGGGACAAGAGCACAACAGAGCCATGTGCTCCTGGTGTCCCGAGCCATAGGGATGGCACTCAGTCCTGGGGGTTTATGCTGTGAAATATTTTTAAGTGAATTCTATTAAATGCCAGGAGACAAAGAGATTAATAGGGCAGTGGAAATGCTTTCTGTGAGATTTAGGTGCTCCTGGGTGATGGCAAATGCGTGTTGGATAAATGGCGGTTTGCGACTGTAAATACAGGTTCTCAGGGTAATGGAATGCACATCAGGAATGCTGTACATCCCCGGGGAAAAACAGGCTCAGGGACCCCAAAAAGGATAAGAGTTTCCCTGGGCCTGCTAAAATCATTGCTAACAGTGTTGTCTCGCCTGATGAGAGTGGGGTGGCTCTGTCTCACAGCAATGCATAAATCCCTGCTTTGCCTCGCGGGGAACACGATGTGTCAGGTATCACATCACACTGCATCAAAACGCCAAGTGGCACAATGAATCAAACTCCCCAAAATAGAACCTTCTTCTAGAAATAAGCTTGTCACTGTCAATTTAAACTCTTGCCAGAGAAGCGTGATTTGATACAAGTTCCTTTTGCCAGCGATTTACAGAAGTGTCTGGGTTTAATCACTATTTATAACAGCAAGAGTCTAAAGGGAGAGCAGAAGGTGTCTCTATCCAAATGTGCAACAGGAAACCCAGATCCTAAATGCAGCTCCTATACAGCAGAGATGGGAGAGAGAGCACAAAATGCAATCCACTCTGAGCACTGAAGGAAAAGGAGCATTCCCTTCATTTCCACTTCCCCAACATCCCAGCAGTGACATAGAGAGGCTGCTGCCCACCCTGGTCAGAGCACTGGCTGCTGCACCTCACCATCCTGAAGGGTTTTAAGGGGTTATTTAGGGAAAAAAAAACTTAAAAAGCTCTGCAGGGAAAGGTCTGGCAGCCTCGGGAAACGTGTTTGTCTGGGAAAAGCCCTGATGTGCCATGCACAGTCACTAATCCCAGCAGGTCCCTTATTCCATCTCTGGGGAATGAGGTGGTAACTCGCTCCTGGGCTGTTTTCCTGCAAAGACAAACCCTGCCATGTCCCCAGCACAGCACAGGCAGGTGCCACTGGCTCTTCCCAGGGAAACCCACATGGGCATAGACTTGCAGCAGCTTGTGGCTGGTGGCACCCTCCGAGGCTGAGCCCAGTGGTGGCTGGGGCTCTGTTATTGATTTGAGGAATGTTTCTCTGGCGGTTTGACCACAGAAAGCCGTGAAAGCTTCAAACAGATCATTTATTTTCGTTAGACACGTGCCGATGTCTCAGTCCCGCTGTCCCTGGCACAGGTCGACAGCTGTCCTCAGGAATGCTTTAATTGCATTTTCCTCGCTTTGCACAGCTCTCAGCTAATGTGTTCTGGCTTCATTAGATTAGACACCTCTCGTCCCAGGGATGTTGTCATGTTTTCAAATGGCTTCAATCAGCACCTCCCAGACTCTGGCTATTTCGGGATACAATAAAGCTAAACCTCATCCAGGTTGGTGAGTGATGGAGGTGCATCTCCCACCCCCATCCAGCCTGGCTTTAAATTTGCCTGGCTGACAGCCCCTTGATGCTGGCAGAACACAATTAAGCCTCTTGTCTTGCAGGCATCGTCCACAGTTACACACAGCTCAGGAGGAAGAGCTCTGCAACAGCAACCGGGTTTCTAATGATCTTGTCATTGAGAACAGCACAGAGAGATAAATGAAAGAGTGAGGGAACAGCCAAGATCAAAACTCAGGTTTCCAGATGTCCAGAGCACGGCAGGTTGCAGGCTGGCCATGCTCGTCCCCTCAGACCCACGCTGGCACAGCACTCAGGATACAGGGACATATGTCCTCTTAATGACAGAGAATGAAATGCAGAGGGACAGAGTGTGAGCCCACCCAGCACCTGGGCTGTGGTCTTCTCTCTCGAGCATCTCCGGGCATGGCTGTTCATAAACCTCATTTGCAGAAGCAACTTTCCCTGGGGATCCCTGGGATCCTTCACCAGATTGTGTCTCCACTGCCCAGCTGTGCCACAGCCACAGCCTCAGGAAGGGAGCTGAGGTGGGAAGGCACTAGCTGGACCCCAGGCTTGGGGAAGAGGTGTGATGTGCTTCACTCTCTTGACGACTTCAGAATGGTCCCTGTGCTGTGGGATCAGCTCAGCCTCCCAGTCCCCAGCACACCAGTCCCAGATTAGGGTTCTCCTTCCCCGGATGGTCTCCCCTGGCAGCGGAATTGCCTCAGCCCTGTCTTCTTATCATGAGCCACCACAATACCTGCATCGATCCTTTCCACCCCACAGGCGGTATTTTGACTTCTGGAATTCATCTTACCTAGCAAGAGACTCTAAATATATCCCAGACAATTTCCTCTCCTCATTTTTAATAATCTCTTTCATCCTTAAATTAGTTTTTGAAAATATGTATTGGGATGATAGGCTTTTTATCACAGCTGATGGGCAATATTCATCACACCTGTGCCCTGCTCCTCACAACACACGCACATTCCTTACAGCATTTCTGCATCACTTTTAACAGCACTTAATTCATTACACCCCCATCACTGCATGTGCGTGCTCCCCTCAACAATGTCACTGGTGATTTGTCACCCTGGGAGCAGCTCCAATCCCACCCTGTGGAGCCACAGTCACTCCTCAAGCCGTGGGATGGGGATGGAATGGCCCTGTCCAAGCACAGCACGTGGAGGACGCTGCCCTGTTCCCCACCCTGGAAACCTCTGGGAGGTGACAAGTGGAAGAGCAGAAGCAAAAAGACCTGGGTGCAGCAAGGCTGAGGCAAAGTGCTGGGGCTGTGCTGGCACATCCTCCCATCCCTGAGCCCCTGGGGGGACCAAAGGGGAGGGATGGGGACAGAAACACGAAGCAGGAGCATCTGAGTGGGCTCGAGCCATGCCCTCAGCACCGCCCTGTCCGAGCTCCCACCCGCCACACGTTCCAGAGGCATTTCCAATTGCACCTTCCATCTGGCATCGATTACTGCCCAAGTACTTGTGCCTTCATTTGCAGTCAGCGGAGGAGCCGACTGACATTGAGGGAGAACGACTCCTCAGATCCCATCAATCAAGTGCCATCAGGATCCAGCTTCCCAGGCTCCCGGGCCACAAGGTCACCCTCGGTGGGAGAACAGCTTTCCAGCTGAAGCAGAGCCCTGCTCCTGCCCCTCTCCTGCCACACTCCCGACTCTTTGCCACACAGTGGGCAGGGAGAGACCCCAAACTTCGGGCTGCCATTGCTTGCTGACCCCTGCATGCTGCCTCAGGGCTCTCGGACCATTTCAGTGGTAAGTGAGAAGAAAATTCACAAATTTTATTTTGGGAAATAGTGAAATACACAGAAACATCCAACAGCACCAGATGCAAGGGTTTCTACCAGGGCACTGTGTTTGGTTTGGGGCTGCAGCCAGGTCCCAGCCCTGCTCAGGGAGGGGGTCATGGTCATTTCCAGTTACTAACCCCCAGTAAAGGAATTAAATTCAAATTGTGTGTGAAGCCAGGTGGCTGCCCTGCTCAGCATGGCCCTGAACTGTGCACCATCAGCAGGGCTTGTACTTTATAGGGACAATTAACCCATAAGCATTGACTTTTCCCTGGAAAGCTGCTCTGGGCTGGTGGATGGGGGGCTGTGTGACCCCAGCACAGGCAGTGTGGTTTGTTAGCAACAAGAACCATAGTGGCAGCTCCAGGGGCTCCCCTGGGGAGCCCTTTGGAGGGCATTCAATTTTGTTTTCCTGGTAAAGATGTGTTTAAGGCAGAATCTTGACTCACACATTGGTAAATGAGGAAAATTTTTATTTAGAGCTTAACGAATTGATGCTTTTAATTAGTATGTTCACAGAATTGCATGACAGCAAGGTAGGTGTACATGTAGCTGACTGGTTTATAATATTGCCACCTGCAGTTAGGAGTTGGAACCTGCTAAACCCTCTCAAATAGAGACTTCCAAATCCATGGTATTTATCTGAGGTCTGCATTAGAGTAACATCTTTGCTCTCCAAAGCAAAGTCATGTATGAATGCTGTTCCAAGTTTTCTCCTATGCCACACACTGCACCAAAGAGACACACCAAGGCCTCAGTTAGCTCTGATTGCAGCTTGTCCCCCTCTCCCTTCTTAACCATGCCAAAAGGAGAACTTTCCAAACACAGGAAAAGCTCCAAAGTCTCAACATCCTTGTTTATAGCCCTGTAAAGAGGCTTAAAACAAGAACAAAGAGGCATGTTTGGAAAGGACAGTGCACCAGTGAACAGATAAACAGGTTTATTTTTAGGACAAAAAAACCCAAAACCTAGACAAAGTTAGAGAAGCAAAGTTCTTTTGCAAACCCAAGAGAACTGTGTCATGGTCTCAACCTTAAAAGAAACAGGAAATAAAGACTAGTTTTTCCACACAAATTAAAAAAAAGAGACAATTTATTTGGCTCCCGTTACATACATTACATATTACAGATAGAAAAACTAGTTACTTGCTTCCGTTCTGTAAATTAATGGAAGGAACCCACAAATTAGAAGAAAAACTAAAAGAAGGAAGCAGTTATAAAAGGAAAATGCATATCCAGGGGGATGTCCTCGCTCACTGACTTCCATCAGGCTTCTTTGCCTCACTGCAAGCCTGTGCAAGACAAGCCTGGAAGGAAAGAGAAATCAGTCAGTGCTCAGACACAGTGGTACAGCCCACAACCACCTACAGCTCTGGCCTAAAGGACAACTCTCTGTTTTTCAGAGCAGTGACAACAGTTCTTCTCCCCAGTGTGTATCCAGAGAGATGGGATGTAAAGCCCTTCCCTCTCCTTCCTTGCCCTGTGTTACTTCTTCACCTCTGACCCGAGCCAAAATACAAGACAAGGCCAGGCAGGGACTAAGGGGTTTCTATTGCAGCTCAACAGCCTCCTGACTGATGACAGAGTGACAGCACTGCCTCACAACTTCAGGTCATGGCTCACAAAAACACCCAGACTTACTGACAAGTTTTTCATGAGCCCTCGGGCCTTGGGGTTCAGCTGAAGAAAATTCTTCTTGGTCAAGTCCTTTGCTGTCAAACGTATGCTCTGGGGAAACAAACACAAATCTCAGGTTTTCTTTTGGTCAGCTGCATCAGCTTGAGGCAGCAAAAAGATAAAATTAAAAAATAAAAGTAATTAAGATCTAAGCATAATAGGAAACCATAGACATGCAGAGAGAACTGCAAGCAGTTTGAGAAGCTCAACTCACACCTTCCCTGCAGTGCATTAATGCATAACTGCTACTATTGTTACTTGAATACACAGCAGAACACCCTTCTATTCTGCTTTGACCAGCATAAGCAGCTCCCACTTCTGCCTAAGAGCCTTTTAAGATTCTTTTTAAGCTTCATCAACCCTGTGATAAACTGCACAGATAAAGAGAGGAGAGTGGATAAACTGCAGCTGGTGAAGCACCAGGAGGTTGGAAGCTTCAGCCTCGCCTGTGCATTCCCCCGCCACGAGCCCCTGCAGGGGAAAGGTTTGGAATTACCTCCCCTCCACCCAGGGGCAGGGTCAGGAAGGCGTCCCCGGTCTCAGCGAGGGGGCTGCCGTTGGCAGAGATGGTGTAAACACGCTCGTTGAGCGCCGGCGTGCGCAGACCCGGCGTCTTGAACACCCTGAAACGACAGGCTAGCAGTGAGAAACGGCTGCTCAAGGCACTTCTAGGCAAAGTCTCTCATTTCATGTTCAAAGAGCTGCCAAAAGATTGTGTTGGAAACAGGTGATGGAAAGCAAACGGCCTGTGACAGATTATAACAGAGAAACCTAAAAGAATACAAACCTGGAATCAAATCTGGGTGTGATCATGGAGGTCGCTCCCCGAACACAGAAATCACCAATTTTCCCAGTAGCTGGAGTGATAAAGCTGTGTTTGCTTGATCTGGTAAAGGGAAATAAACACCTGCTCATAAGATGACCTTTAACAAACTGTAAAAGCACCTAGCAAAGGCTTGAGCAAGGTTATCACCACAAAACCCAGGGGTTCTCACTAATCAGTGACCCCAAAGCCGGAGACAGCTGGGCTTCACAGGAGAGGCAGCTGTCCATCTTTCATTCATTGTCAGATCATCAATTTTTTACTATAACATGGCACCCTCACTCCCCTACTGAACCAAACTCCATCCCAGGAGTGGAGATGAAACAGAGACATCCCCATTACCTCTTGCTCAGGCGCTTCACTCTTGCTGAGGGGGCTCTTCTGGCCACAGGTCGCTTTTTGGAGGATGCTTTCACCTGAAACACACACCACTCAACACATCAGTTACTTGCCTCTCATGGGACAGCTGAGTCCACACAAACAGATGCTTCCATACAAAATGTTTCACTCAGTCTCCTTTTCATGGCAGAAGAAACACCATTCAAGCTTTCATGACCTTCCCCTATCACTAGAATTCCCAGGGAAACTGTTTGAAGTCCCCCTCGGAGCATCCTGGACAGCTCTAGTCATTAGCTCAGCCAGGAATTTATTTCCTGGGAATAAAGTCATTCCACAGAACAGCTGTTTACCTTTGCAGTTCGTGGATTCACGTTCTCAGTCTCTGACTCTGAAAGACATTGATTGTCAGCTCTGGATTTCTTTGGTACAGGAACTGATGGAGGCTCTGCTTCCTCCTCAATTGCTTCAACACTCCTTTTGGATTTCTCCACTAGAAAGAGACAGTGTTATCTAAGTAAATAGTAACTTTAAATTATTAGTTAGCAGTGAAACTAAACAGCATTTTTGGCAACAATTTGCTTCTAAAATCCAAACTCCAACACAATTCCAGCGGCTTACAGAGCACTACATTGAATTCTTTTGAATGTTTTTATAAAACTAATAAAAACTACAGGTACTAGGGATAAAAGCAAGGTTCTTTTCCTGTTTTAAATATATTGAGGGATGTCAGCAAGAACTGAATCATTATTCACTTTAAGCAATTATGATACTCTTGCACCTCACCCACAGTGCTTCCAACTGACCTTTCTTGACGATTTCAAACTGAGTATTGATCACTTCTGCTGTCCGTTTGTCTATTTCTGCTATTTCCAAGTCTGCCTAAAAATTAAAAACAGTTGTGACACCTTTAGGATTGTTGGAAGTACAGAGTCCTGGTGACCTGTAGAGCAAACCCCTGATTATTTTACATCCACAACAGCTCCACATTTGCTGTTGTGCTCAAGCTGGGCCCTGTCACATTGTCCTGGAGAGGGTAACGTGCCCTCAGGACTCAGCGCCTGGTCTGGCAGCTGCAGGAGTGCCTCACCTTCCCCCTGCTGCTCAACCAGTTTGGAAATGCTCTAATTTATTGCAAAGTGCACATGCTCCCAGGGGTCTGGGAGAGGAATCCACCAGGTAAGGAAAGGCGAGCACAGAGCAGCAGGAGCATGCAAATCCTACATCAGATACAAGGGGCATTTCTTGCTGCTAAGTCTTAAAGCAGGATTTGTGTAAACACTGATGTAACTTCTGGTCTTGCAACGCTCTGGGGCGTTGCTGCAGCTCCTGCATTGGTGTGTGATGGCTCGACGGAGCTTCATGTTTCTGCTGAAAACCTACCATGGCCGCGTCCTCCAATGCCTTTCCACTTCCTTCTTTACCTAAAAAGAGTGTAATTCAGACCAATCAGCGCAAGTCCGGGCCAGCCCGCACGGCAAGGCAGGGCCGTCACTCCTGGGGTGCAGGAACCAGCACAAACCAGTTTGCACCCCTGGAAGAGGCACATCGCTGTCGGGCCGCCTGCCCCCTTCGTTCCCGGGTGGTGGGGGGTTTATTGCCCAAGCGGAGCCTCTCCCACCACTCCCCGCTTACCGAAGTACTCGAGCCAGTTCATCTGGCGCAGCTCCAGCNNNNGCCGCTCCAGCCGCTGGTTCACTGCGGGCACACGCGGCCTCAGCCCCAGAGGCGCCGGCACCGAGCCCGGCCCCATTCCCGAGCCCGATCCTGATCCTGATCCCGACCCCGATCCCGACCCTGTTCCCGATCCCGACCCCAGTCCGGTTCCCGGCCCTGTTCCCATTCCCGATCCCGATCCCGACCCCAATTCCCGACCCCGACCCCAATTCCCGACCCCGTTCCCATTCCC
>VXBX01009408.1:66831-144784 GCA_013400415.1 Scytalopus superciliaris
GAGGGGCTGCAGGACGTGGAGCGCTACTACAGGCACCTGTATCCTGCAGGAGGGGGGCTCTAGGAGGCGCTGGGTGGGGCGGTCGTTGTCTCGTTGTTGTCTCGTTGTTGTCTCGTTGTTGTCTCGTTGTTGTCTCGTTTGTTGTCTCGTTTGTTGTCTCGTTGTTGTCCTTACCGGCCGCGAAGGTACCTGGAGAGCAAACTGCTCCTGCAGCGCCTCAGCTGTGACAACCTGGAGGACATGGAGGCCCTCCCGCAGTCGTGGGAGAGGATTTTGGAGCACCACAAGGAAGATGTTGTTGAAGGTAGTGTGTGTGGGCTCTGGGGGTCTTTCCCTGGGGCTCGGTGGTGCTCTGTCCCCCACCCCTGGTGACAGCACGCAGGCCTGGCTATGGTGGCTGTGCTGGGCTCAGCAGCAGGGGGTGACCCTGCTCAGCTGATCTTTGTGACCTGCTCTGAGTGCTCACCATCACCCCTGGGCACAGCTGGGAGCAACGTCCTCACAGTGTAACAAGGGCTTAGTCACCCATTTCACTGCTCAATCAGTTTTACTCAACACTTTTCCATATTGCCTTGAGGAACACTGCAAGTTTCTGGGGTACAGAATACAGGTAAAGTGCATTAAGCTGACAGGGTTGTTGTTTTCCCTCTCACTCAGATACACTCCTGAAGGTCTCTCTGTTTGTGGAGAACTATCGAGAGCTGAGCTGCTCACCTGGCTCCTGACAGAGCAGCAGGGACTGGCACTGACCACCTTCTGTGTTCTGGGTGCTGCAAGGTGATGAAGGATTGAAGAAGCTGTACTGGTGCTTTCTGGAAGCTGAATGAGTTGATTCTTGGCCTCAGCAGGAAATGCTTGGACTGTCCTGTTTCTAGGTGGACATGGACTTGGTGTCTAAAGAAGAGACAAACCATGAGGGTAGAAGGGAGTCACTTCCAGCTGCAGAACTTGTCCTTCCTTCTGCCGCACATGTTTTGTGTTATGGAAAAAATGTTGAGACCTCCTGACATGAGGTGCATGAGTGTTAACACAGAGTCCCTCAGGTTGATGCTGTGTAAGAAAGATGTTTTGAGTTCTGTCCTTAAAAATAAAGGAAATATCTCAGATCAGGGCTTACAAACAGTACGCACCTTCTGCTTCTGAGCTGCATGTTTGTGTTCATCCCACCTGGTCATGGAGGAGGAGGGAGCAAATCTGGCTTGCAAATGTCATTACAGAGGTGCATGGATGCCTGAATTCTCACACAGTTTTCAAGGGGTCAGAGTATGTTGCTGTGATACTTCTGCCAGGGCCCACTTAAACCAGTCTTAAAATTTCACTCTCTGGTGACAGTTCAGGGACACCTTTTCTTGGCCATGGCACTGATCTTCCCATTCCTGGGAAGTGGAGGGATGTTTGTCTCTAAATAACATATTTGTTGAGGAACCACAACTCCTCGGAGAAAGCTAATAAAGAATTGCATTGAACACGTTGTGGGGGTAGTTTGTTTCTGTCCCCGACCTGGGGAGTCCCTGCGGCCACCTGAGGGCACTGTGTGACCTTCGGAGAGGGACGTGCAGGGCGTGCGGGAGCAGATCGGGGACAAGGCGTGTGGGAGGAGATCGGGGTGCTGGGAGCTGCGTGTGGAGGGAGGAGGGAGGCTGCCGGCTGCAGGGTGAATCAGGGGTGTCATCCTTGCTCAGGCCTTGATCTGTCATCATCACGAGCCAGTAGATTACCATGTGTGTGGATGCAGAATTTTCTTTACATGTGCACACTACAGCCCTTCAACACCCCTCTTCTGTCAGCCTCTGTCCAGGGCATCTGCACAAAGAACAGATGGATCTGAACTCTGGAAGTTGTTCAGCACAGTTGGGTGGTGGCCCTTCTGCTTCCCCCAGATGCTTGGCCCCCTGATGTCTGTCTTCGAGCTAACAACACCCCTGCTAAAAGTGCTGAGGGAGCTTTCTGCACTGAAAGTGGCTGTGTCCTGACTCTGACTTACTGAAACGGGGTGAAAGAGGTGCTCCTTGAAGTTTTGGTGTGATTAATTGCTCTGTGCTGTTGCTGGCTGATGGGCCGTGTCAGCGGTTGCATTTTCCTGCAGTGTTCTGGAGGCTGTGAGTGAATCTCCGCATCAGAGCGCTCTGATTGGGATCAGCTGCGGGCTCATCCCACTCCAGATCCGGATGTTCAGTCGGGAGGGCTGCCAGGGTCCCCCCTGCTAGCAGGGACATGGTTTGTCATGTGTAAGACTCCCTTCAGCACCCACTTGGGAGCCTCGGGGGGTTTGAGGGTTCCCTGAGAAGGCAACCAGGGTGGGCATTCAGTCTTTCAGCATTGCACTTGACAGAAGGCAGGTGGAAAGGCCACTCTTCTTCCTCCCGTGCCTGGGAGCCTGCACGGCTGAGTGAGACACCTCAGGGATGTCTCTGGGTGCCAGATTTCAGCATCTTCCTGAGCACTGGAGCAGGAGGGAGGTGAGTGAGAGCAGCACTTGCTGCTCCAGCTGCCCAGGGAGTTGAACATGGAGCTGGGAGCTCCAGCCTGTGCCATACCCCATGAGGCCATGGGTAAAGGCAGCACCAAGGGCTCTGAGACTGACTGGTGAAACATACCTAACCATAAAAATAAATCCAAGTGCCTTTATTTTTGGAGCAGAGCTCTTAAAGTATTCTTGCATGGAGATCTGTCTTTGAGGAATGCCATAAAATGCAGTTAGCAGCTGGAGTTACCTTGTTAAAGTAAAATTGTCAGGAAACACAAAGCTCACACTTTGATTTTCAGCTTTGCCTCCTGCTAACTCCATTAGAAAATAGTTACTCTTCACTTACAGGGAAAGCACAAACTATATTCAGTTACTAAATTCGAATGCTCACGAACATTTATAGGGAGCACCTGACTGGTATCTGGTTAGTTTGTTCCTCCCACAGGGTGAGTGTTGACTTCTGCTGCAGCGGGGCCTGTGCACAGTTCTGCTCAGAAATGGGGACCTGCTGTGAGTAATGCCAGACTTCCAAAAGAAACCCCAAAGCTCTGCTTCAGCATAAGCTCATGGATTTCAAACAGATACCAAAAATCAGTGTACTACAAGAGCCCACAGTTAGGGAAAAGACAAAGGATTTGGCACATGAACTGAAGTACAAAGTGACTCGGAGGCAGAAATATGTGATAAAAAGCTTTGTGATTCATTTAATAAACCTAGCATGGATTTCACAAGCCCCTGTGGTTTTTGTGCTTGTTCTTTGAGACTTTGATCTTGGCCTGAAGCAGAACTCCTTTCTGACTTTGCGGGGCCCAAAGGGCTGCCTGAGTGTTTGTCTGCTCTGAAATAAGGCAAACATTCTCCCGTCCCATCACCCGGCTGTGCCGCTCTGTTCCCCACGCCTGGCTCTCTGGAGTGTTTCTCTGGAGCTCCTGACTTTACCATAGCATTTGCCCTGTTGAGATGTTCAGCTCCAGAAGGGAGAGGACCTACTGATCAGATGGATGTGTGGTGAGCAGTGATGTGCTTTCCCAAGGAGCTCAGTACAGGGTCTCGTGTCCACCCTTGCCAGGACAGGCATGAGCAGTTACATGGCCAGCTCTTTGCCACCGTGGTCTGGCCCTTGACCCCCCCACCCCTGCAGACCCTCTGGGGCCCCCTGTGCTCCCTGTCACTGCAGGACAGAGCCTGTTCTCACTGCCCGTCCTGCAGAGGTTTTGTTTCAATCCTCCCTTCCTGCTTTTCCCCCCAACCCTCTCGCTCCTCCTCCTGTGGACACAGATCTGCAGTAGGTGTCTCCTGAACTCGCCTGAACTCCCCGTCCCAAGCACCTTCCTGACTAATGCTTTCCAGATGTCCAGGAACTTTTATGTTTAGCAGTTTTACTCAAGTTCCTCATTCATTCTCCGACAGAGCAAACATCATATTTCCTAATATTATTTGAGGACTCAGACTGATCGTGGCTGCCTGAGAGCTGCTGCTGCCTCCCAGTGCAATGTTTTAAGCACCACTGCAGCCTTCCACTCCTGAATCAGAGCACAACATATATCCATAAATAGCACAGAAGTCTATTTTCCAAAGCTGACAGCTCCAGGGATGTCTATGGAGTCTTGAAAACACTCCGTGCTGTGCTTGTACCTGGCCAAGCGTTGGCTTGGACTTTTCTTGCTATAGCAGCATGGAGAAATTAGGAGCTCTATCCAATGTTCCTCTGACTGGGACCAACAATGGAAAGCAAGTGGCTCTGCCCATCCTCTCATCTAGTTTCCAGCTTAACTTTGTTTTTTGGGAGATGACTGTTCCTTCAGGCAGGGGACATGGTCAGGGGACTCTCCAGGTGACCTGTGTGTCCTGTCCTGGTTGTTGGCACAGGTCTCTGGGGACACAGGCTGTCATCCCAGAGCCAAATGAGATTTGTAAGACTGAAGCGGTGCCTGAGCAGTCTGCCTCTCAAGCACAGCCTCTGGCTTGTCTGGAAGTCAGGCCCTGTGGTTCCCCATGTGCATCCAGTGGCTTTTCATCCTTCCCCTGCACTCTGTGTGCAGTGAGGCTTGGATCTGGATTTGCTTGTTGAAAAGAAGCTTTGGGCTGTTCAAGTGTCTTTTTCCTTTCTTTTTTCCTTGCTTCAGGATTCACCTCACGTGGTACACAGTCATTGCAAAACGTGGGTGGTGGGAGAGGGACAGGACCTTCCCCACACTCAGATTCTTGTTACAGAACAGTTCTACGTCATCGGCACCCCGGTGTCCAGGAGTGGGTGTGTGCTGGAAGGACAAACCTGCCTTGTTGCCCTGTACCCCCACCATTCCCCAGGTGCTGGTGCCTTCCCACAGATCAGCACTTACAGAAATATTGTCACCTATTTGATTTCCCAGCAGATTTGGTGCCCCTCCATCCCCCAGTGTGCCACAGCCACCTCCTCACTGGGGCTGGCATGGGATGGCTCACTGGTCCTTTTCTCTGCAGCCCAGACAGTCTCGAGGCCACCTGGGGAAGTCAGAATGAAGAACATCAAGCCAGTAAGTCTCCTAACCATTCTGCTATGTGAGGAATGAATCCAAAAACCTTTGCACACCATTAATCTTTTCCAATTCCTAAGAAAGCAAATGATCTCCTCCTGCTCCCATAAATTCAACCTCTCTCTCCTGCTTCCCTCCTCAGTGTTTGAACTGTTTGCCAAGAGCTTTATTAAAACCTACAAGATGCAGTTTTGTTCCTAACTGAATCCCAAACAACTGTGTTAGGTGGAGAAGAAACATTTGGTGCTGTCAGCTTTAGAGCATTTTTGTGTGTAGTCCCTGGCCACTTGTCAGCTGGGGACCAGCCTCAGCCCCATGCTGAGCCCAACAGGACCTTTGCTCTGCTCTCCTGAAGTCAGGAGATGAATTCAAGCTGGTCAAACAGCCTCATGTCCAAGAGCACCTGGAAATGACCTGCACAGGGGTAGAAGAAGAGAAGCTCTCCTGGAGGCAGTGTGGTCCAGTGGCACCTCACCCTTCCATGCCATGGCCAGTCTCTGCTGTGGGGACAAACTGTGCTGGCAGTTGCCAGGCCCTGGCAGCTTTTCTGCCGCCCCATCTCCTGCCCTGAGTGGGGAGTGCCACAAACCCTCCACCTGTGCCCTTGGCATGGCCACACCAATGCCAGCACTGTGGGTGTGCAGCAGCAGGTGACGGTCTCCAGCTGCTGGTGTGAGCAGAGAAGCTGCAGCTGGTGCTGGGTGGCTGTGGGTGTGCTGGAACAGCTGGGGCCAGGGCAGCAGGTCCCCTGGGGGCACCCCAGGTGAGGGGCATGCCAGGATCCTGCCAGCTGCTGTGCATCACCGCCGGTCCTTGGCACCTCGTGCAATGTGTCACAGACTCCTCCTGTTAGTTTCCCAACATTCCCTCAGTCTGAAACCCATCAACCACTGCTGAGAGAAAACATTTGCAGGGGAAGCCAAAGCAGAAGTGAGCAAAGCTGTTCCTTTGGCTGGATTCCTCCAGCTCCTCGTGTCCTGCTACTTGGTTTGAGCAAGAGCCACCTCCTCCTGCCCTGTGCACCTGAGCTGTGGGGAGGGGACAGCAATCTCCACTTGCTGAGCAAGGTGAGGGAGAGCTCTTGGCGTGGCTTTGCCAAGGAGAATTCCCTTTCATGGTACAGTTCTGGTACCTCTGCCCAAACACCGGGGGGGGGGGAGAGCAGGTGGTGTGAGTGGGAAAACGGGGCTATGGAGCGTGGCTTGCACAAAGAGTGCCTTTAAACTTCATAAATCCACTCATGAGTCAGACAGCAGGAGCAGGGGAGGGGAGAAGGTAGCGAGGGCAAAGTTGGGATAGCTGTGCCTGAAGGAGAAACAGCCTGAAGCAACTTTGGAGCTGAGGAGCCCGCGGGAGCAGGGGATGGGAGGGCACCTGAGGCAGAGACAGAAAGTTCTGCTTGTGAAGAACCTGAAGACGAGCCCCTGCTGCCCTCTGTGCAAGTGTCATCTGGGGAGCCAGGAGCTCCTGTGGGCTGAGCCCTGGAGCAGAGGGGTTTGGGCTGACCCCTCATCCTGTGCTCCGTTGCAGCCCCCTGCCTTGGTGTGGGGTGACAGGCAACCAGGCGTGTGGAAAAAAACAAGAGGTGAATAATCCAGCCCAGCTTTTGCTGGACACGGCTCCCCCAGCTCTGAAAGGCTTTTTGGTTGGGTTTAATGAGATTAGTCTGTAAGCTCTGGAGATGTCAGCCTGCTGGCAGCTCCGTGTTCAGTAGTTCCTCGTGCGCCAGGGAATGATGTTGCTCATTTCGTTGGCCTTGACTTTGCTGGATCAGGCTGCTGCTCTGCTTCTCAATTAGCCACATCTGCACAGCAGTAACGAGCTGGAGATTGGACAGCCTCGAGAAGGTGCTGAAAAGTTCACCCGTGTGGAAGGGAGCTCTCCAAGCCCCCCATTTTGGGGATACTGGGGCTCAGCACTCAGCTGGACCCCTGTCCCTCTAAGGAGCCTTGCTGGAGTCCAGTCCCCCCTTATCGCTGCAGCAGTGACACTGTACAGCTTGTTCTGCTGCTGGAGAGTGTGTGTTCCTGAAAGCTCCAGTTTGGGTCTGTGCTGACATTATTGAAGCTACTGGTAATAAAACATGTCACTACAGGGGCCAGGGCCACATCTGATCCTGCAAAGGGAAAGCGAAAAGCCAAACAAAACCCAAAACCTCCGAAGAGCTGTAACCACACACATGCTGATGGGAGGGATGGATTTCCAGGGATGCAGACCCTGGTCCTGCTGCCCTGCCATGATGAGAGGCACCTCCTGGCCCTGCTGAGTTGGCTCTGCAGCAGGGACAAATGGCACACGGGAGTCACAGCTTCCCAGTGCCACATCCTCGTGCAAGTGTCGAACCCTCCCAGTGCAGGGAACTACAAATAAATGCTGTTGATGCCTCTGCCATCCCGTCAGGGATTAGGACATGCTGGAGCAATTTGCATGGGGATGAAACTTGGAAGAAATGGCAAAGCTGAGGGAATATGATATTATTTATTATTGCCAGTTGCAAGGGAACAGCAGCAGCCTCCAAGCTTGTATAACTCTGGAACATGACTATTATTAGAACGGAAAGTTAGCAAGCAATTAGCTAATTGCAACTCACATTGTCTGTTGGCAATTATAAGGAGAACAGTTATAAACCCCAACAGATGGAACTCAAATGGGTCAGTCTCTCTCTTTTTATTTTCTTTTTTTTCTTTTTTCCCCCTTTTTTTTAAATTTTTTTCCATCCCCAAAGGGCAGTTGCTGTGAACTAAACTCAGGTTCTCAGCAGGGTTCATGAAGGCAGCCAGCCCTTGAGTCATCATGCAATGGGGTCCCCACAGACAACTGTCCTGTCTGGACCTTCCCAAATGGGAGAGCTTTGAGGCTGAAGAGTTCACCTAATGGCTCTATGGTTTCTGTCATTTACTCTCTGTGGTAGCATTTTTAAAGTGAGGAAAACTGGGGAGCAGAGAAATCCAGCTGCAATACACATTTCTTCTCATCCAGTTGCTCATGACTCTGTACAATTTCAGGTAATACCTTCTCTTCTCTCTCCAGCAGTGACACAAAACAATGGTGCCTTCCTGAGCCTGATTTCGAAGTCTTTTGAGGTTATTTGAGGGATTTGCATTCCCTACTGAGGCTGAGGCAGACCAGGGTTCTCCGCAAAGATGAGCAGGGGAGGAGGCAGCGCTCTGTTTCCCCCCTCCTATCACAGGAGATACCAGCAGAGCAGCTCCCACGGGGCAGATATTATCTCATCACTTTTGTTAGAAATGCCTGAGTGATGCAGCACCAGGACATGATGGATGGGTGAAACATAAGCCCTGGACTCGAGGGATCGCTCAGCGCATGGTTTACATCTGTTTGAACCAAACACAGATGCTCCTGCCTGTGCCACTGCGTTTTCCTCTGGGTGGGTTTTGTGCTCCGTGAGTTAAAGGGGCAAGTGGCTGAGAAACCATCATTTATTTACCTGTGAAGCATTTCTCTGCTGAGGCATGTCAAGGTCCAAGCCGTGCACGCAGATCAATATGTTTAAGGCCAGAGGCATATGAGGGGCACACAAGAAGGCCCAGAGACCCTGAGTGCTGCAGCCTGCCACGTGCTGGTGTTTTCCTCAGCCTTGCAGTGCGTGCAGGAGTGTGGCAGCAACGCTGCTCTGACACGTGGGAACCAGTTCTGCATCTCAGAATCCTTTTTAGAGCAGGGACCAGCACAGATAGATTTGGCCTTAAGAGGAAGCATCCCAGGAGGTATCCTAAGGAAACTCTTGGATAAGAACCTCATATCTACAGTGAGGTATTCTGTAACCATGGAAGGAGCTTTGTCCCTTACCTTCCCTGAATGCTGGTGATGCTGGTGACTCCAGTAGAAGAACACCTCTCTTTCAGATCAGGCTGATACAGACACAGAGACAGCTGGGGAATCTGAAGCAGATTAAACCCAGTGATACGAATTTCATAAACAGCAGTACAAACCCACTGCACACCTTCAGCTGATATTAAACAGGGGATGGCTTGGAATTCATCTCTGAGCAAATGACTTACAACGAAATGGAAACATCAGGTTTTACTTACAACCCCCAGGTCTCCCCTAGGAGGCAGTTTATGTAGTGCCCATTTATTAAAGACAAATGCTATCATTTGGAACATATCTCACGGGGAGCAGGGCACCAGCTGATGCAGGGGAGCAGTAACTGGAGACGGAGCTCCCAAGCATTTACAAGGCTCTGTTTTCAGCGGGGCCCGCGTGTTCCGGCACGTGTGGTGAAAGCTGCCGGGTGCCCCGGAACGTGCTGGACCTCAGTGTGTGTGTTTAACAGCAGGCAGGAAGACAATCCACTCATCTGTAGTCAGGCAGTCGTGGGCTGAAATAAGCAGGTTTGGATGGAGGGCTCAGTCCTGGGTGCTGAGCTCTGCTCTGCGCTCCAAGAATTCCCCCAGAATGAGAGCTGGCGCCTCCGGGGTTGGAGAGGACCTTGGCCAAGGAGAAGCAGGGATGAGGATTGTCACCTCTGCCCGTGGACAGAGGGCAGCCTGCACGTGTCACCTCCTCACAGGGCCCTGAGGCTCTGAGGTCTCTGATTTGGGGGTCCTCACTCAGAAAGCCTCAGAGCGGTCTGTCTTTCGGAGGGAGATCCTCCCCCATTGAACCTGTTCCTTTTGAAGCCCTTTGGGGTCAGCACCAGCCTGATATTCCTCTGCTTTTGTGAGTGAGTGGTTCTGAGCCTCAGGGCAAATGCTAAACAGGAACAACTGCTGTTACAGTTACATCTGAAGGTAATTTTGGTATTCACCTGGAAAGAAACAGTGTTCAGTCAATTAATTCAAAAAGTGTATGTTGCCTTTCTGAAGTCTTTCTGGGTAGATCCTGGCACCCTGACAATATGGTGCTGTTTGTTCTTTATTTTTGGGATCAGAAGTCCAGGACAGGCCTGTCCTTTCTGGGCAGTAGCAGGTAAAACCACATGCTTTAAAAAGCATAAATTCCACTCTTTGCGTGTAGAAGAACTTTCTGGCTCAATGCAGTATGACATTTGCAACCATTTAAATTGAATAAATTCCATTTTTTTGCTCCATCCAGCTTTCAGTACATCAGCCAAAGCATTTGTAAGGAACAGAATGCAAATCCTGCCTGTGTTTTCCTTCCCATGTGATCATCAGGGATCTGACATCTAATGCCACCATTCCTTTTGCTTTCAGAGCTCACAGAGGTCAGCAGGTCAGTTCCTGGAGTCCTGGGAGAAGCCATGGAATCCTTTCAGGCAGAAAGTGGCTCTGGAGCAGGAGGGCTTTGGGATCTCTGCCTGCTCCTCATGCTGTGTGGGAAGGCACAGAGGGGGCTGCCAGGGACGAAACATGGCCTGTAGTTCAGGGAAGAATATTGACATTTCTGCAGAAGTGACCCACCCAGTGGGCACTGTCAGCATTGGGGAACCTGTCATGATACAAAGGCAAAGGTTCTGGACTCAGGAGCCATCACTTGGCAACCCTTAATGAGAAAATCAAATCCTCTCCCACAAAACTGTCTGTTCCAGGTGCCTTGTTCCTGGGAACATAGCTGGGGGAAGATGTCCATCTGTGCTGAGCCTGCCTGACCCCTGCATGGAGCAGAATAACCCCCAAAAAGGCAAATGGTATCTGACAAGGGATCTCTTAACTGCCTTATCCTCCCAGCTCCACATCTGGAGGGAGAGCAAGAGGGCAGGGAAGTGCACTGTCTGCCTGCCTGTACCGCGCAGACAGGCTGGTGACAGCTCAGCAATGTAAATGATGCATAATAAGCCCTAAATAAAGTGTGAGGAACATGTTTGGGATCAGTAAATCCATTCTGACAAGAAGAAGCAAAGGAATGAAATCCCTTTTCCCAAACAGACGGGTAAGTTATGGCCTAAATGTAATCTAGTCCCACTGAAAAATGGCTCCTGAAGATTTATGGTTGGGGTCTCCCTGCTCTGCTCCATGGGGACACAGGCAAGTGTGTACCAGGGAAGTGGGGCGAGGAGCCCTGGGGAGGAGGAGGCTTGGGAGTGGGGGCCACATTGCCCTCCTCAAAATGCTCAGGTTCCATCCAACCCACTTTGTCCACTCACATTAACAGCCAAGTCCATCCCACTTCCCGCTGCATTCCCCCATCAGCCATTTATCATCTGCAAGGGGTGGCTGCAGCCAAACGTTCCCCTGACCTTCAACAGCCCTGTGGGTGTGTCTTCTCTGCTTAAGTGGGAGACTTAAGATAAGCCCAGGGTCTCTTAAACATGCCTGCTCCAAATAAACACAGCAGGCTGATGGGTTACAGGCTGCATTGGCCAGCTGAGGAGAAGGGGACTCTCATCACAGCTCTGTTGATGTTGGAGACTCACTTGTCCTCCTAGGAGGCTGGGTGGCCAGAGAGCCCACTGGGCCACCTGAGCACCTCACAGCAGGCCAGAATAAAAGGTGAACAGCACCAGAGCAGTCACTGTGCATCAGCAGTGCTGGGAGAAGCCTGTGGGATACGGGTGTGGGAAAGAAACGGATCTGTGGCTGTCCCAGGGAACAAAGGCAGCTTCACGCAAATCATGACCCAATCCAGCTTGTTTCAGCTTTGCACTGTTAATTCCCCACATATTTCTGCACCCTGGCCCTCTGCTGAGCCACCTGCTCCATTGGAAAATGCAATTATTCTCCCTGTGCCCCCCTCGGGGGGTGCTGAGGCTGTGCCTGTGAGTGCCTGGGTCAGCTGCAAGGAACTCTCTGGGCTTCGTTGGGACTGAGTTTCTAAGCAGTTGCTTTATGTTCTTTGTTGCCCTTTCATTTGAACAGGGGCCAAAAAGGTGGGATCCAGATTGCAGGTGTGTTCCTGCTGCCTTTTTTCTGTTTGCTGGCTGCCTGTTCCTGGTCTTTGCCAACTGCAGGGAGGTTCTCTTGCAGTCCCTGGGCCTTGGGGGCCACAGTCCCCACAGGCTCAGCAGTTTGGGTTCCGTAGGCCAGCAGATGTCCCAGGACACAGGGCTGCATGGCCAGCATGAGATGCAGGCTTGGAGTGCAGGAGGCTGCCAGGACACCTCACCAGATGCAGATCATCTCTTTGTTCCTTGGGAAACCACAAAAAAAGTTTCTCTCTTCACAGTTCAGTGATGCCCAGACAAAGATGACGTGAAATCTGTGGGAAGACTTATTTTATTACAATATAGGAATGCACAGAACCAGATGTTTAAGCTTAGCTGTGGCTCCTCCATGCGAGCCCCGCTGCCCCTACTCAGGGAGCTGCTTGCAGGGAGATGTACAATGCTCTAAACATGTTCACTGCTGTGCAGGAGCTCCAAGAGCTGCTCAGAGTCAGGGGAAATGCCACGAAAGGTCCCCTGGATCCCTCTGTGCCACAGGGCCTGGTGCAGAGGTGGTGATGCCATCAGGGTGGAAGGGCAGGTGCCTCTCAGTGACCCCACCATGACTCGCAGGAGCAGCCCTTGGTCTCTGCCCAGCCACTGCCTGCATCCCATACAGGTGCTACTCTGTGGGGTCCCAGGGCACGCAGCCTCCCCATGGTCTTCTGAAACCAAACCCTGTGCCTGGTTTGCTGGTTTTCTCTGCTGCTTCTCAGCTGAGTTTGAAGGCTCCAAGTCCCAGGCGGGGCTGTATCCTGGCAGGAGCCGTGAGCCGGCAGCTGTTTTGCAACAGCCCGGGATCGCCTCCCCAGCCCGCCAGCCTCTGAGTCAACCCCAGTGCAGCGGCCCTGGGTCCCCAGGCTGGAACAGGCAAGCAAAGGCTCACACGCATGTCCAGCCTGGCAGCCTTGTTTGTTTCCCCAGCAGTCAGATTTCATCTTTTCCACCTCCACGCTGCCAGCACAGCCCTTGTGCGCTGCCCTGACACCTCCAGGGTTTATTTCCAGCTGAACCACGCTGCCTCCAGATGTGCTCCGGCCACTGGCTGCTGGTTATTAAGCTGGTGCTGTTGTGGTCCTCCTGCCTCCATTCAGAAGTTGGCAGTCCTTGAAAGCTTATTCATCTTAGGAGCCTAGTGGCAATTACAGCCTCATCCCTCTGGATGGGTTAACTCCTGCTCTCCCACCAGCCCAAGGGGCAGACTCGTGCCTGGTTCTGATTAATGTGATGCAGAAAATCCAGCTTAGGGAGACTCGGAGATGTCTGTGGAAAGGGGGAAAATGGTGAAATTGCCTGGAGGCAGGAGATGTGCTGGGTTATTACAGCCCAAACCCAATTCTGCACAGAGCTACAGGCACTGTGTCACCTCACTTGGGAAGGACAGAGCCCCCATAGAGATAGCAGCTGCAGGAGGCATGGGAGAGGATGTGGGTATTTCACCAGCAGACCTTGTAAAATTAAATTGTAAAATTATAAATCTGAATACCACTTATTTCCCTCCCACCTGACAGGGTGTTCCTGGCTCTTGGAGGCTCGATTGGCAAGTGTTTGTGGAGAATTTCAGGGACCATTCCCCAAGAGGTCCAGGCTGTGAGTAAGGAATAACAACTCACTACCTGGAGAAGTACAAGGCTCACCCCATTCCCAGCAACAGGAGGGGCTGCTCCCCTGGATGAGGACATTGTTTTTAAAAAAACTCCAACAAATCAAATGCTCTGAATTGGCCCTGGGTACAAAACTCCCAAAGCAGGTGGATTATAATGACCAGGAAAGAGTGAGCCGAGGGTTTGTGGCCCCTGAGCAGACCATTTGCAGATCTTCCTGCTCCAAAAAAAGTCAGAACTAATGCTAAGAAAATATTTTTTATGCAAGATCAACTCTGGAGTGAAATAGAGAAACATACAAAGGAATCTCAATTGACCATCTGGCTCTGACGCTCCTGAAACTTGTCGCCATTTATCTCTGTCCAAAAGTGTGCTTTAAAGATGCAATGGGAATCTTCCTTCAGGGAGGGAACTGGAGTGTATGCTTGGCCTTCAAATATGTCAAACTGAACACCAAAGCCCATGGGAAACACATAAACACCAGAAAACAAACAAGCTCGCTCCATACCTGAGATGAAGCTTGATTTTGCATGCAGAAATCTGTTTATTTTCTTGGAAAGAAGCAGGCTCTGGCCTTTCAGCTGTTACAGATTTTCTTAAGGGAATAATTTTCCTAGCAAACCTTGTTCCTTCTGTAATCCTTTGTAACAACTCACCGAGTCATGCTGCCCTCGCTTTAAAAATACGTTTTCAAAGCCCATTAGCAAATTCACAGGTTTTTTTTATACACTGAGAATTAAAGTGGAAACATAAGACCCGGCAAATTATTTTCGCTTTATATACAGTCTCCCCAGTAAACAAGTGTTGCAAGAGCCTGTGTGCTGCCGGCAGAGCAGAGGGATGGAGAACAGAATGTGGTCACATGTGGTTTTATTCAGTGAGTTATTTATATAATCTGAAGTATAGTAACAATGTCCTTGGATCCAGAGGCTCCCAGCTCTGCAGTCCCTGTTGATGGTGCCTCTTGGCTTTCCCACCGTGTCTACATGGACACCCCTGAGCTCCCAGTGCTTCACTTCCATATGACATCGCTCCATCATGATCCTTATTCCCAGGACTGGATTTGGACCTGCAGGCCACTTGGACAAATTTCCAGAGCTGCATCCTGGCACTCCCCTGGTACATGATCACATGTCCTGATGCTCCCTTGGTACATCATCCCATATGCTGGAGATCCCTGGTATATCATCCTGTGTCCTGGTGCTCCCCTGGTGCATCATCCTGTGTCGTGGTGCTCTCCTGGTGCATCATCCCATGTTGGTGCTCCATGTGGACATTCAGCATCACTTGTGCCCAAGGCTGGGCAGGAGGGTGTTGTGAGAATGCTTGAAGGACAAGGATGTTCCAGGAATCAGTGTGGCACTCTTCTCCATGGTTCTCACCTTCTTCTGCTTTCCCAAAGGCCCAGTTTTATGCCTTTGGCCATAAAAAGCACTGTGACTGACTCCTCACTTCCTCTGCACCCCCTGGCAGACAGCATCTCCTCCTCTGCCCTCCCAAAGCTGCCCCACAAGTGATGCTCCCTGTTTCCCACGGGCCAGATCCGATGCACAGTGATGGGCATCGCTGCATCCCATGCCCACATCCTCTGGCACCTGGATTCTCCACGCTGGTACAAGCTGGGCAGCGAGCTCAGCTGCAGGATGGACTGTGCAACATTGCAGACTAGTGGCATGTGAGGAGATCAGCTGGGGCAGGCGAGGCTGAAGCAAACCTGTGGCACTCGACAAATACCTGATCCACTCACTCTGAAGAACTGTCTTTAATTTTGCTGGCATTAGATGTTATGGTCAGTCATTCTCCAGGCAGGTGAATGGAATTCTTTTTTGTGGCTATTTGGTTATATCCTGGATAACAATAAGGATTATCCTCCAGATTTTTGTCTCTCACTCAGAGCCCCCAGCATGTGTTTATAATTTTCTTCTCCCTTTCAGGCAATGCCAGCAATCTCCTGAAGATCTTAAACTGAACCTGTGAAATTTAATGGCTGGCCAGTGTACCTGACATATTCCTCTAAAATTCAAGTGTGCTTCTCATACTGATTTATGACGTTTTTTCTCTAACAAAGTATCCACTGTATTTTATCACCAGTATTTCTCATGTGATTCTGTGTCAGAAAGGAAGGTCAGGCACGATGCTGCTCTGAATTTCCAAGGAGCAGCAGTAGGTGGCTGGCTTGGATTTCTTTAAGCCGGCTGTGCTGGTTTGAAAAGGCAAAAGCTTCCTCATGGAAGGGATGGTCAGAGCCCTGGGCTGACCGGGTCCTGCCCCTTGGCCCCAGTGCTGCAGGCACACCAACAGGAGCAGGTTGGGGTCCAGGGCAGTGGTGCTGGCACCTCCTGGACCCTGCTCCCCTGGTTTGGCAATGCCAAGCTGGTGGCACACAGGCGTTGGCAGCACATCCCAGTGTGCACAGCTCAGCTGTGCTACTCCCTCTTGGCTGCTTTTCTGTTATGAGCCAGGAGTTTAAAACATGAAATAACCACGGATAATTGCCCAGACTGAATGGAGGATGTTGCTTCGCTTCCCGAGCCAAGGGAAAGACAATTTATCATAAAGATTCCATAGGTTTTCCTACACATACACACTGCTCCTGTGGAGCTGACTGCATGACTGGGGACACTCTAGCATCCCCATAGCAGGTTTTGGGGAACCTCTTGTGTCATGTTGTCCCTCTGGGCAGCCAGCTCAGCTCCAGGACCATGCATGCAACAGGGTCACAGGCAGTGCTCAGTGGCAGGAGGGATGCTGAGCTCCATGAATCTGTAATTGCAAATGTGGGGTTGTGGTACTGAGGGAATTCAATGAATCCACAGATTTCATATCTCTGCTGACCCTCTGTGGCACATAAATGGTCTAAATACTGATTCCTCTTGTCTGTGGCCAAGAGGGAACAGTTAGTTCTTGGGTTTTTGAACAAGGCGGCATCGCCTGGCAGCAGATTTGAGGCTGCATGGAGTCATCAGCTTAGTTTCTCAAAAGCTTTTTCCAAAAGTGATCTCTTTCCCTGAGCCTCTAATTGCTGCCCTCATCTCACCACAGCTCCTGTCGCATCCCCAGCCAGCACATCCTCACCTGGCATGGCCGTGGGGCTGCTCCTCTTCCACACAGCACTCACTTAGGGTGAGTGATGTAAGACAAACAGGCTCCTCTTCCCCAACCCGGGCACTGCGCAGGGATCCCGGCTCTCCTCACCCCAAGGAGGAGACGGAAAAGCCGCGACAAGGAGCTGCTCTCGGGACGTTGCACAACAGGAGGGTTTGCATGAGCGATCCAGGCTGGCAGGGAAACTTCTCTCCTATTCAAGCGGCTCTCCCACCCCTGTCACCGCCGCGGCCAAGCGTTTCCAGCTTCCACAAGAAGTGGCACAAGGCAATCTGCCGCCACCCCACTCCCACTGCGCCCTGGGGCGAGCTGCGGTGGGCACTGCCACCTCCCTGCTCCCGTCTGGCTCCCACCGTGTCCCTCCTGCCCTGATTCCCCATGGGGTCTCCTCCTGCCCGGTGCCTGTGGCAGAGCGGTGGCTGCTGCACAGCCCAGTGCTTGGTGGCCAGTGCTTGGTGCCCAGAGCTCAGTGCCCAGAGCTCGGTGCCCAGAGCCCAGCATCACAGCCCCGAGCACCCCTGACATGGCCTCGGTAGCCGCTGAGCTCAGGACCCACAGCCGGGGACAGCCAGGCAGTTTTCCAGCCCAGCAGAAATCAACGGCTTGACTTTCTGCTTCCTCCCATCTGCCCAAGTTTATTTTCCTTGTTTTCTGTTTATGAGCTAGGCGAGTATTGAATTTCCCGGAGTCACTGCCATCCATTGCCACAGGTCTTGCACACAAAGACTCCCTCGGTGCCAGGATCCAAGTTTTGCAATTGGACTGGTTCCCTTTCCCTTCAACCATTGTGGAAACAGCCTTTGTTTTGCTTCAGGATCTTGTTCATCAGGCCCAAATCAAGGGCTGCTGTCCAAAGCCTGGGTTTTTTGAAATCCAATTTCACTGCTTTAATGAAAACAGCACATTTCAGGGGATGGGGCCGAGGCCCTTGAACAGTAGGATTTTTTTCTGCAGGACTTGTACATCTGCAAAAGCTGCGCTGTCCAGCCCTGCCAGTTCCCTCCAAACAGCAGGAACTGGAGGGACGGGGCATGAATGCTCCTTGGGGACTTGTTAAAAGAGAAAGCTGGCTCGGAATCTCCATTCCAGCTGCAAACTGACAGCCAAGGTTGAACACCCCGTGCCCTCGGAGGGGCCGGGGAGCTTGGCAGGCGCAGGAGCCCAGGAGCCTCCCTGCCATGTGCAGGGACTGGGATGCAGCAGTGGCTGCAGCCAGTGGGAACTGCCACAGTGTTCCAGCTCCTCTGGGGCCTCTCTGGCTCCCAGGAATGTGGCTCCTTTCACTGGAGCCACGCGCTGCCTCTGGTAGGAGATGCCTCTGCACCACGTCCTGGCAAAGGGCAGCCGTGCTCCTCTGTCCCACGCACAGAAGTCACACCAACATCAGCCTTTCCCGATGAAAACTCCATTTATTCCAGGCCTGTAGGAGAGGAATCCCCTCTAACTGCGTGCTCAGGCATGTGCCACCACTGCCCTTGTGTGTGTCAGAGCCAGGGAACGGTTCTGTAATCGCCCATTTTTATTTAATTGTAACGCCCCTGTCCCACTAGCTGTTCCAGATGCTCTCATGGTTCCTAGCTCTGGGCTCTAAACATGCTGTTCTCCTCACCCTGGTCCCCGCCCTTTGAGCACAAACAATGGTTTTGCTGGTTTTTGAGCCTTTTTTGTGCCAACGGGATGTGGGGAGAGAATCCCCTCCATGCCAAATTCAGTTGATAATAAAAAACAGGAAGGGAGCTTGATGCCAGTTCTGGAGGAGCTGAGCACCAAGGGCTGCTCACTGCGGCGTGCGGCGTCACCATCACCCAGCAGCATCCCGGGGTGGGATGTGGGGGCAGGAGAGGGGACAGTGATGGGGCAGAGGTGGCTGGAGGAGCACGGAGGGAAGGCCACACACCCCAGCAGCAATGCACCCGTGGCCTCAATGCCCAGTGGGTTGCTGGCTGCTCCTGGTGAGAGCACCAGGGATGGGGTGGGGGACCACCAGGGACATGGTAGTGCGGGCAGGGCGTTGTGCTGGACACACCCAGCACTGCCATTGTGCTTTGGGAAGGGAACTGGGGGGCTGTGAGGGTCCTGCAGCACCAGGAGCACCCTGTGCCATGGCAGTGCCATCACCTGAATGCCACTGTGAATGGCACTGCTGCCCTTCATGGTGGCTGCAGGCAGGTGGCACAGACTGGGCCCCAAGGGACTTCTGACCAGCAGTTTCATCCTGCCCACCACTGTGGAGTGCCCTGGTTGACAACAGCTCCATGTCACCTCTGGTGTCCCTCGGGACATCAGTTATCCTTGTCCCCAAACTGGGGAGGAGCAGCTCTGGATGAGGCTGGGAAAGTGCTGTTATCAGCGCTGGGGGCACATGGAGCCAGTGGCCAGAGGAAGGGGACCCTGGCTCCCAGGACGGATTGTCCTTCTGGTCTCTGCAGGTTCCTCCATCTCCTCTTTTATCCCTTCTTTATATATATTTCGGAATGATATAAATTCTCCGCTATGAACCCCGCTGGGGGAGCACAAAAGAGAAGTCGCAGGCAGGCCCAAGAGAAAGGGAGGATAAAAAAAACCACAGGAGAAAATTAATAAAGCATTTGAGAAAGGGAGAGGACGCCTCGCTGGGAAAGTGTGTAGCACAGAGGGCTCCCCAAAGCACATCAAAGCCTGACTCTGAAATTAGCCCAACTGATGGGAATGTAAAGCAGGGGATTCTCCCACTGAGCTGTGGATTGAGAGTCCCCCCACAGGCTGCGAGGCACTGACATTTGTATTTATCCAGGCTCGAAGCTCCATCATGGAGCTTTTCAAAGGGCACTGCTGGGACCCAGCAGGCCACCTCCCCAGCATGGCAAACATGGCACTTTTAATTACTGCTCTGCTCCGGCACATGTGCCCGACCCCCACACTAATTCTTGTTGCAATTACAGCGATCTAATTGAGTTTATTCACTCTCTGAAGCCTTTGTGTCTTTCTTCCTCGCACTCCCTGCCGGTGAGAGCCGGAGCCTTCATTGATCCGGTAGGTATGGACAGGGGTAGTGCCTGGTGCTGGCCCTGGGGCCCACCAGCCTCATTGTGTCCATTGAGGGGCTGCTGCTGCTGCTGGGAAATGCCAAATCCCCCCGGGGCAGTGCCCTGCCCATGGCCAGTGGCCCCAGCACAGATGGTGAGCTGCCCTCGCAGCATCTCACCACGCTGGTGAGCAGCGTGTGCTTGACGGCTTCTTTGGAGAAGCAGTTTTACATTTTTCTAGGAAAATTACTTCCAATTAACAGGAGAAGGATGCCCTGGAA
Source organism: Scytalopus superciliaris (assembly GCA_013400415.1). Classification (NCBI taxonomy): domain Eukaryota; kingdom Metazoa; phylum Chordata; class Aves; order Passeriformes; family Rhinocryptidae; genus Scytalopus; species Scytalopus superciliaris. Next base: position 86,654 of record VXBX01009408.1, read on the forward strand.
GTGGCAAATAGGCAGGGAGGATGATTGTCCAATGGGGACCATAAAGGTCTTCAGACACGTTTGTGCAAATGGGGAAAGATCAGAGCCTCTTGGCCCCAGGACAGCAGAGAGCCCCATGTACCCCTGTCTCCCAGTCTCATTTTCACTCTCTGTAAGTGCTTGAGGGAGGTCTGAGACCTGCCAAGTTCCCAGCTTGAAAATGCACCTGCCCACCAGGGAGAAAACAGCTTTTGGAAGGGGGTTCAGTCTGTGCCCATCGAGCACCAGCCCTGCAGTGCCGGTGGCAGAGGGGACAGTGCCACAGCAGGGACCCCCTTATCAGCGGGTGCCCAGCTCCCTGTGCCCAGCAGATGCCATTAAGCCTCAATAAAGACCTCCTTGCAGCCTCCAGCTGTGCCTTGCAGATGTTGCAGCCAGAATCCTGGGCCAGGCAGTGTCAGGGAGTGCCAGGTGAGTCACTGGGATGAGCTCCTGGATGCTGCCCCTCTAGCTTCTGTTTTCATACACTGGCAAATGCTGATGTCTTCTGAAAAAAACCCAACAAATCCATTTGCAAGTTTCCATTGGAAATATTTTGACCAGAAAACAAATCAAAAACCACTTAATTTTTTTTTTCCCCAATCCCATTAGTTTTTGCATGACTCGGGAGTTGATTTTGCCAGCTCTTTTCCAGCACTCTCACCTCTTCTTTCTGTTTTTTCCCTCCTTGGTGTCTCCCTGGATTATGGGGCCATGGTGGGACACAACACCCAAGCCCCAGGGGCTGCCACCGCTGCTCATCACAGTGGCCTCTTGGTTTTTCAAGTTTATTTGATGAACAATAAGAAAAATAAAGCATATCAGTGCCTGAAATTAAAATTTTCTCATGCAATATCACAAAGATTTGCTGAAGAAATGCTGGACCTTTGGCAGGGAAATGAACAGGACTCCCTCCTAAGTCCGTGCCAGGGCTGAGCCAGGACCCTGGGGGCACTGCCAATCCAGGGGGCTCCCAGAGGAGAACCTCTTCTTGGAGAGCCTGGTGGGAACATCTGCCGTGGCTCCCGTGGATGCTCTCAAAGAGGGAGCAGAGCAGACACATGGTGACTGGCACCCAGCCCGACGAGGGAGGAGGGGGAGGAATTAACTCTCATTTAAGTCCACTTTTGTTGTAAATAAACTATAATCACTTCAAACCTTTTGCTTAATCAGAAAAGGCTGTTGAACATTAAGCAAACCGTCGGCAGGCTTGTCTTACTGCTGGATTAGAGATATTAAATGCCAGCGATACTTGCTTTTTTAATCTGTCCTGCAGCTGCATTATTAAACAAACACATTTGCAGACCTGCAAAAATCCAGAAACAAAAACAGAAGATGAGATTGAAGCTTTCCCAGGGGCAAGATCTGAAATCTGGATAATTTAAAAATCTACGTTTAGTCTTCATCTTTTGAACCAAATAATGGAGGGAAATGACACATAATAAAATTAACCACCGGAATTAGCAGCACATTCTCTAACAGAGCCAGGTTAAAACCTTGGAACCTCTCCATGCAGAGGTGGCACCTCTGGAGCCCACACACTGCCCTGCCAGCATGCAGGGCTCATCTGCAGCCTCAGGTTTCTGCTGCAGAGAGCAAGCCGCCCTGGCTATTCCAATGATGCCACTTCTTGCAGGTATTCGTGGGTTTTCTAAAGGCTCCAACTTCCAGACTCCTGAAAATGAGCCCAGAGAGGCTTTTCCAGTTCATTAAACTCTCACCTTTATTTGAAAAAAAGGAAAACAAAAAAGAAGGTTTCTGGCTACATTTGTGGAGGAGGAAAACTTGGAAGTGTGATGCCCAGGAGCCAGCTGGAGCTGGAAAGCAGCACATACTCATCATTTACGCAAGGTCTGAGCCCTTGTGCTGGCCAGGGAGCAGCTGCCAGCCCTGGGAGCTCTAGGGAGCCATGGGGAGAGCTGGAGTGACCCATCTACCAGGGCACAAAACTCCACTGCCCCAGAAGTGCCCCCCACATAGGTACTGGGGGTCCCTGGGGATGAGGCATGGCCCTGAGAGGGCTGGGAGCAGAGCGTGGAGTCCTGCCCTCGGCCGGGGTGTGAGCAGACCCCTCCTCACCCCGCCGGAGTTACGCAGCCACTGCCACCCTGCCCACAGCTCTGGCATCCTTTTGTTCCTCCCTGCAGCCCCGGGGACAATAAAACCCGATTTTAAGGGAACCAGAGGAAGATGCCAGCTCGGCAGGGCTGGGCACTCTGGGACGTGCTGCTGTCTCAGGACAGCAGAGTTGCAGTGAGTGTCCGTCGCTGACAGGGATGCCAGCCAGCAATTTATTTTCCACATTAATTTTGATTATGAGTTCTTATATGGTTGCAGAGCCCAATTTTCACAAGGGAAATTTCCCCCTCCCCTCCGCTACACACAGGACAACAAATCAGATTGACCTAAAGTTGTTCTTTCCTAAATTTCTTGTGGAATCTTGGCTGGATACAAGTTGTCTCAAATGCAATTACAATGTCATAAATAATTTTCCACCTCTTTTTTCCGTCTCAACCATCCCGCTCCCCTGCGGTCAGTGGAAATTTCCCCCTTTTATTAGGTTAGACTCATTGGCACTGAGAAAGACTGCGCTCATGGCATCATTGTCTGCTCTGAGCCAAATCCTTGGAGATCTCCCTCCCACTGACACAAAAGCTGGGGCCAGGGCTGGATAATGAAGCCTGTAGCTGGGTGACGAGCTGCCGCCCTTCCACAAGCCCAGAGCCTCCTTGTCCCCACTTGGGAAACACCCACGGGAGTGTCATTGACCTGAGAACCCGCACAAGGCTCAGGGGGGCTCAGGAGCAGCAGCTCCCCAAGGGGTGTGGGGATATGGGTTAAAGCTCGTGGGGCTTCCAGTGGAGGTTGGTGCTGCAGTGAGAGGTTGGCAAGGGCTTTTCACACACAGCTCTCCAGGTTTTGGCCACCGTTTGCTTGCGCCTGCTCAGCTCCCTGTTCTCTCCTCATGGCAGTGCCGGGCGTGTGTGGCTGAGTCCCCCCAGACAAAGAGCTCAGCAATGTGACTAACAGCTGCCACATGTGGACATGTCCTTCTGCTGCTTAGTGCTCGCCTGTGCTCTGCTTTGCTGTGCCTTTCATACGAGCTGCATCCCCAAACCACTTCACAGAGCAGGCTAATTAGAATCATGGGTGCAGAGCCATGCGGGGAGGAAAAGCTCTTTGAGCCCTGCAGAGAGAGGGGGGTCGTGCTCCGCGCCCCGGCCGCTCTGCGGGGCGAGGGGCTGATCCCTCCCCGGGCTCTGTCACACCCAGGCCATGTCTGGGCAGATTCCATTAATTCGGCCCCTTCAAGGGGCTGGTAAACAATTTTCAAGGGTCATTAAAAGTAATATTGGCCTTCAGCTCTCCGTGTTCCTGAGAGGACCAGCAGGAGCCGGGGCAGGCGTGGGGTGGAGGCTGTGGTGTCCCAGGTTTATCCCTGACCATCTGCCCAGCCCCTCCTCATTCCAGACATGAGGATGCTGCCTCTGCCACCAGATGAGCGGGGAAGGACTGAGGTCCCCAGCCCTCACAGCCCACTCTGGAGGCCTGCTGGCAGCCTGCAGGGCGTGAGCAGGGCGTCTCAGGCCACAGAGCCCGTTTTGCAATGCCGCAGCAAAGCCTCAAACAGTTGGATGTATCGTCTGCAGTGAGAAGTTGGTTTGTTTCTTGACACTTATTTCACTGCCCTCCCAGCCATGGGACTGTCTCACTCCGTCCGGACGGGGTTCTGGTTTCTGTCTGAGCGAGGAGGGCTCATCCTCCTCCCGCTCCCGTGACTGCGTGTTTTGAATTAAATCATATCAGAGACATCCAGGAAAGTGTGAAGTGATTTTTATTTAGAGGGTGAAAAAGTCCGGGGGAAATAAAAGCAAGTTGAATCGATGAAGTTGCGCTGTCCCATATTAGTAACTGGTTCACAGGAAAGCAGCGAAGAGTCTGCAGCCCTGAGCTGTGTGAGCGCTGCCAGCACTGCGAGCCACATTACTCACTAAGTGGAAAGTCCAGGTAAAGCCCAACCCCTGGCTCCACATATGGTAGTGATTTGGGCAGATCCTCTGTCATAGCAGCTGACATCATGGCAAGAGGTATTTACAGCCAACAAGGAGAGCTCGGTACAGACCTTGCCCTCCCCTACCCCTCCATTTATTTATTTTTTTTTTTTCTTTTATTCTGAGCTGTTATTATAAAGTATTATTTATGAAGTGGTGAGAGCATGAGCAGCGCAGCCCTGCCAAACTTAAAGCACTTTTCATTTGACAGAATGAAAATTATTTTAACATGAATATCTGAAGGAAAGATCCGCAGATTCTGGACAGTTTTATGGAGGCAGCCTATAAATTCTGAGCTCACAAACCCATTTTCCTCACCAATAGGCTTCTCTTCACCTCTGAAAGTTTATTTTCAATAAACACAAGCTGACTCCCCAGCACTCTCCAGACAAGGATGTTCACAGCTATCACTGTACCTAATCCATGTGACCCATAGATTGTTCCAGGGAGGCACTTGGGGACATGTTTCCATGTGTCCCAGCTTGAGGCTGGGGCAAGCATTGCAGCAGGCTCAGTTGGTACAGACCTGACCCAAGGCCACCCAAAGCAGCCATCCCTGAGTTTTCCATTAGCTAGAACAGGACAAATCTCTCCCTGGGGCACCCATTTAGCTCCTCTGGCAGAGGCCAAGCTCCAAGCCCATGGGAATGGGCCAGCCTGGGTGATGAGCAGAACCCTCACCCACCTTGAGCTCAGCAGCACCAGCTGCACTGGCCCCAGTGAGACAGAAATCTGCTCAAAGAGGGGAGGGAGATGCACTCACTGCTGTCCCCCACCCCATATGCTGTGTCCCATCACCCACACCACACCCTCCTGCACACTCAGGGTGACCCGCTGCCACTGGGGGTTCTGCTTTGTTGCCTCTCCTGGGCCAAGCACAGCCAGAGCGGGGTTGTGTTTCTTTCTCACATAGCTCAGAACGCCAACTGCCGTCTTATTATTTTTGTTTGGGATCCCATGTCAGCTCAGAACGCTACTGAAATGTGTCCTCCCCCTCAGACGAGGGCTGTAGGGAAACCACAAGCTTTTTGAAATTCAGAATTGTTAAGCAACAAAATTATGAAACCACAGGAAACGAAATGAGCAATTCCTGCAGTTCATGCTTTTCCCCTCAGCTCCTCCATTGCTCTTAGAAAAATGTGCATTAAATGGGGTGTTAGCAAACTCTTCCTGTCCTCCAGTAAGATTCCCAGCTTCCCAAGTGCAGAGAGGGTGCTGAGAAGGATGTAGAGATGAGTTGTAGAGAGAGTAACGCTGACTCATCGTGACAAACACCACAAAGCTGGGAGTGAAAAAATACATCAGGACCAGTGGGCAGAGGCTGACAGGGGACCCCCATGGGACAATAGGCAGTGACATCTGTGACCCGCCAGCATGCAGGGCACACACTGATGGCAGCCTGGCGGTGTGGACAGCCACAGCTTGACCTCTGCTCTGCTCTGTGTTTATGGGGTGATACTTTGTCTTGCTGTTGGCACCCGGGCAGCAGGAGGGCTCTGCACTGGGCTCCCTCTGCTGGCCCTGGGCTTGGTGCTGGGCAAGGGGTCTGTCCTCTCGCCCAGAGGGGTGTTGGTCCTTTCTAACCTTGTAGGGAAAAAACTGTCCGTTTTGGGAACACTGATCACTGTGACATGACAGAACCGGTGCAGTGTGACCCACAGCACACCCCCCTGCCCAGTAGCCTTGTCCCAACGTGTGGAGCCCCAAGTCCTTCATCCTCCCTCAACACTTCCCCACAAGTGCAATTACAGAAGTGCAAACTAGCTGATGCAACTCTGACTTCACTGTGACATAGTTTGCATTTCACTGTTGACACCTTTATGGGGTGCCAATGCCAGGGCAACAGCCCCTGAGGGTAAGTGAGAGGTATCAGCGTTTTCCCCAGTCGCACAAGTGGCCAGAAGCTGGAAGTGGTGGTGCAATCAAACCCACACTCCATGATGCTCAGAGGCTTGATTCACACTGCTCCACAAAACCAGCGACCAGAGAAGCTTCACACCTTCACTCTCCTCCCCAGGTGCAGCTCCGGCTGGCCTCAGAGCCACAGGCACATGCCTCACAAGTGGGCAAACTGGCAGGGGGCAGTCATTGTCATGCCTCATCTTGCTTTTGGATAGGCAGAGAGGGATGGTGCTCTGCAGATCCCTCCAAATCCTTTATCAAGCAGCCCAGCAAGGGCAGCTGCCCTGGGGAAGGGGCTGTGCCCTCGGAGGGACTGTCACAGCCCACAGAGGGTGAAGTGGCAGCTCCTGAGCCCTTGGCAACGTGGTGGGAGAGCAGCTGCACATCGGCTCCGGTGGGATGTCCTGGTGCCTCCAGTGAGCTTCGAGTCTCCAGGATTTCCCCAAGAAATGTCAAGGGACAGTGCAGAAAATGATGCTTTTCAATAACAAGGAAATATTCCATGAATGAAACCAGACCTGTTTATTTTGAGTTCACTGTTGCAAATCATTGCAAAGAGAACCCAGTCCTACAGAATGGATCCAACGTGGATGTGAACCACATGAGGTGCAGGTTTGATCCAGCACAGAAACTTTTTGAATTTGCTTTTTTTAATCTAATTTCTTATTGAAACAATGTGGTTTGCATTAAGGTTTTGATGTTTTGTTTTAAAACCACACATCTAATTTTAAATGTTTAAGGCTTATAAATAATACAGTAATTTTGATGCAGCCAAAGAAGATCTCATGCGAGAAACAGATAAATCAGTAAATCAGTACCTCATTTACATGTTTAACATGTGCCACATTTCATTCCCCATCCTCCTTGGATGGGACTCAAAGGGACTCTCCAAAGAATTTGCCCCCACATCTCTGCTTCATCCTGAGATAGAAACGAATTCCAGTTTGGAAAAAAACAGCTTTTATCACAGATGTCAGCAATTAAATTGTCCCTTAAATAAAACATTCACTCACCTTATTTTTCCCTTTTCTCATTTGCTAAGATGAGAAATATTTCCCTTCATAGCTGCATTCCTCTGGGAAGGCTTTGCAGAACATCCTTGGGCAGTATGAGGTGGCTCTTGAGGGATGGGAGCTCTCACAGGGGAACCAGAGCTGCTCTGTGGGGTCGGGGCTGCAGAGCCCATCACCCTCCCGTGGGTTCTGCCTGGGTTCCAGGTGAGAGTGGAGAAGGGGAAGTCCCCTGTGAGTGGTGTTGGGATGTCCTGGGAGCCAACATCTCCTCCAGAGCCACCTTTGGCCAGCTGGGTACTACCTGGATAGCGGGCACGGCACACACAAAACCTTCAGGGAAGTAAAGAACAAGCTAAGGTTGCTCAGTGTGCCCACACATCCCTCCTATCCCTGTCCCTCTGCCCTCCATGTCTATCCCCACATCCCTCTGCCCTCTGTGCCTGCAACCACCTCCCCAGCAAGGCCACCCGTGCCAGCACTGTTGTCACAGCACTGCTTATCATCACCTGTGCTTGCACCTGTCCTCAGTCAGATGATAATCACACCAAATTATCTCATTTCTTCCTGCTCCCTCCCATGAGAGCTGCTGCCTCCCGCAGAAGGGTTAATCCCAGTAATTAATTCAGACAGTCCAGCCATGGACAGAAACTGCCCTAATTACTGTCTCTCCTCCTGCAGTGTCACAGTGAAATCTCATTAGCACTTGCGTACAGCCAGAATGCACTAACGGGTGTGTTAGATGTGTTAATGGAAAACATTTTCCTTTATCCTTTGGCAAATCCAGCTGTTTCCACCAAGGAAGTGTGGAATTTGATCTGGAAGAGACTGCATGGCCAGGCTTTAGGGTAGTGAAGTGATAAAGAGAACAGAGCTCCAGCAGAGCCCTGACCTGGGCTCACTCAGCACCCCGGACCTCCCTGGTGCCTCTGCCTTCCTCATCAGCACTCAGATCTGTGCAAGGTGCAAGGACCTAAACCTTGAGCCATTTTATTCACTGATTTGAATCAACATGTAGCTCTGGACTTACATGAGCAGCACCCTGCATGCTGAAAGGGATGGCACAGGGAAGGTGTGACAGGACCACCCAGGGCCATGGGACATCCCTGCCAGTCAGAGCCTGGCACGGGGTCAGTGGCTGCCCCGGGGATGCTGTTGCAGTGGAGAGCCTGGGCAGCCTCCTCCTGCCCACCCTGCTTCTGGGCATGCCTCCATCAGGCCTGCTGGAAAGGTTAAAAGCATTCTTGATCTGGCCCTGGTGCAGGTCTGTATTAGAAATAAATGAAAAAGTAGAGAAGAAAAAAACCTATCATTTGACTTTTATTAAAGTTTCGGGAGGGATACAGGCCAATAATTCCTTTTTATTGATAGAAGTGCCAGTAAACAATGCATTTCCCCATCCCTTTCCACTTTTGGCTGTGAGGTGCCTGGCATTGAAGGGCAGAGGAGCATGGTCTGCCTCTGGGAGACCGGATATTTCAGGCTAGGGTGCTCCATACCCACTGAGGGCTGCTGACCCGTGGGCACAGCATGGGGAGCATCAGCAGAGAGGGGAATGGCATCAGCATGATTCCCCTTGGCACCATTTTCTCAGGGATGTTGTAGCCCTGACCAAAAAGATACTGTTTGTTTGGTCTGGCAGGGAAATCCGCTTCTCTTTCGCTGTTTATTGACATATGAATCAGAGCTGGCACCGGGAGTGAGGACTCCACAGTTGTGTACAAGCACGAGAGCGTGTGTCAGGCAGGGCAGTGAAAGCTGCAGTAATGAGACCATTAATCATGTCACTCCCAGCCAGGGAAACCCCACAGTCCCCGGTGCGTGGGACACTCGCTGCTTGGCGAGCGGGAGCCCAGCACGTGGCCACCGTGGCTGCTGCCTGTGGGCTCCAAATCAGTGCAGGACACACAGATGGGAGTTCATGACACTGCTCCCCATCACTGCCCTGCCACGGTCATGGGGGTCCCAACAGAGACCCCAGCCTGGCATGAGAGCAGCCTCAGCCTCTGGTGTGTGGGTGACCGGCTGTGGGGCTTGGTGTGCCATGTCCTCCTGTGTCCTCTGACCTTCCCTAAGGGCCGAGCTCAGGGTATCCCTGACCTCCCAATGATCCTGGAGCTCCTCTTTCCCGTCCCTCCGACCCCAGCCCCATCTCACCCAGCCCACTCAGGTCCCCATTCCTGTGCCACAGCTCTGCCCACGCTGGTGACCCTTCCTGCTTCCACGTGCCCCCACCACAAGTGTCCCTCACCTCTGCCTCCACCCCCTGCTCAGCCTGCCCAGAACTAGCAGGGCTGCTAGTTAAAAACCCAGCAGTTTTTATTCAGGTTTAATGGACGCTTTTAGTCATTATTTTTCACAACTTGAGAAGATTTATTTTGTTTGATCCTGGGATATAAAATCTTCCCCTTCAGGGAAATTCCCACTGAAAGTACTAACCTAAATAAGAAGTTTTCTTGTAAAATCTCAGAGGGAGCTTTCTTTTGAAAGTAATGACACTTCAGGGAGAATTTGACACAAGTTTTACTTTGAGTGCAACACAGCTTGACCTTAATTAGAGAGCTGTCCCTGCCGCTTCATTAAACAGATAAATAACAATAAGAAGCAGATTTGCTTAATGTCGCTGTGGAGTTTGCAGGCTGAGTTCGGTTCGGTTCATTAAGTGCTACATCAGTGTCTGTGCTGACACTTCAAGCACGATAAATAACGACAGACACGGTATGTTTGGGACACAGCATTGGTGGAGCATCTTTCCTCCATGAGGTCTCCAGGAGCTGGTGTTGGTGTCTGTGCCTCAGGAAAGGGGTACAAATTTCGCTGCATTTCTACAAGCTGGTGCGTAACCCAAACCAGGCTGTGTGCAGCACGGGAAGGCTGAGCTCCTCCGTACACAAAAAACAAGCCTCTTTGTGCCCGCCCCGTTCCAGCAGCAGGGCTGACCCCTCCTCGGTGCCGCTTGGTATCAATAAACTACTGGAGGAGGTTGGTGAAATCAGGAAAACACCAGATCGTGAGCACTGCGCAGAGTGACCCATCAGCAGCCTCTTGGCAGAGGGAGCAGCCAGCGCAGCGTGTATTTCATTTGTGAGAGCAGAGCTCCGGCACGGCTGCTCGTAATTCGGGCGGGGGTGAATGAAGTGAGATCCTGCTCTGATGAACTGCAGTCACACGAGGAGAGCTCCGTGCCGAGCTGGGAACGGGGATCAGACCCGGCTGGGAATGGGGATCAGCCCCAGCTGGAAATGAGGATGAGACCCGGCTAGGAATGAGGATCAGACCCCACTGGGAATGGGGATCAGCCCCAGCTGGGAATGGAGAACAGCCCCGGCGGGGAATGGGGATCAGCCCCGGCTGGGAATGGAGAACAGCCCCGGCGGGGAATGGGGATCAGCCCCAGCTGGGAATGGGGATCAGCCCCAGCTGGGAATGGGGATCAGCCCTGCCTCAGTGGCCTCACACACACCCCAGCTCATCACACTTGGCCCATCCTGCCTGCCACGGCTGCAGGTCCTGGTGCACATCTCCCTCCCTGGATGGAGTGCTCCATCCTATGGATCTGGATATGGGGATTGGCACTGGCAGCACCGTGTTGGCCCAGCACCTGCCCTCCCATACCCAGAACCAATTCCAAGAGATGAACGCCGATGCTGCTGCTCATCTTTTAGATAGTCTGATTAGAACAATGAAGCTGATTAATGCAAACCAGATATGAAATTCAGAGAGAGGAAGGGAAAGATGAAAACCACCCATTTCCCCTGCACCTCCTGGGATTCCAGGGAGCTGGCAGCAACATCCTGCTCCTGCTGGGCACTCCTGCCCTGACTGCCAGGTGTGACACACCATGAGGGCAGTGCCAGCACTGGGGAAACTGTGAACACAGGCCATGCACTGGGGCAGCTGGCCAGCAACAACACTGGCATGTGTTTGGTTTTACTGCAGTGAGTACTTCCACTGCTCTAAGGGAGTGCAGGGTACAGCCAAGATCACAGAGTGGAGAGGACACTGAGACTGAAAACCACCCATTCCTGATCTCATTCACTTGGAGTCAGTGCAAGATCTGTTCAATCTTAGCATATAAATTAACAGATAAATTAAACATGAATTTTAAGTTGATGACATCCCTTTAAATAAAGAGCAACATCAATATCTTGCTCACAATCAGCTCCTTATCAATTATCTGCATTTTCTCCAATGTGCTGTTTCATAGTGTCTGCAGTTCCTTCCTGCACTGCAGCATCCTGAATAAAAGAAACCTTTCACATGAATATCATGGGCTGAAAACAATGGAACTGAACACAACTTCTTCAACTTAAATTGCTAGCAGACCACAAAATTAAACAGACTTTTTCCATCAGAGAACTCTAGGCAGCAGAGTTGATCAGGAAGGATCCAGTAACATCTCTGAGCAAGTGCACAGAAAGTGGACCTTACTCCTTCTGAAGCTTTTGCTCAGGCATCGGGGAGCTGCAGCAAACAAACCTCAGAGCTGTGATGTGTCCAATGCCCTGATATCCATGTGTCACATGTGGTGGGTGCTCCTTGCCCTTCCCTTATGGATATTGCACCTCAAAACACCACTGGGTGAGGACTGGGATGGCTCCCCCACTGCTGGGCTGGAGGAGTTGGGGGTGCTACCCCCAGTCACATTTGGACTGATCCAAGGTGGTCTGTCACTCACCAGCCACTATTCCCATGTGCGGGATGGGTGGATGGATGGATGGACAGACAGACAGACTGACTGAGGCCACCAAAAGGTGCCAGGCTGTGCTGCAGCCTGGAGTGGGCTGGAAGGTGACATCACTTCAGTTCCCCTACCAGGAGTCCCAGAGGACCCTGCGGTGGTGGCAGCACCCAGGCCTGGCTGGCTCCCCAGGACTACAGGCTTTTCTGTCAATTTTTGGTCCTAAATCTCAAAATGAAAAAAAAAAAANTTTTTTGTCCAAAAACACAAAAAAAAAAAAAAAAAAAAAAAAAAAAAAAAAAAAGTGAAGTTAAAATTTATCTTTCCCCTCTGAGTTACTTTGTTGGCAAAAATACGAGCTGTGTGACAGCTGCTACTCCAGACACTAAAAATGCTCATTCATCACAGAAAATAAAACCCCTCATTGCTGTTCAGCTGAGAGTCCATGTAATCACCATGTAACTGAATTAGAAATGGGTGACTTTGCTCAGCTTCAGTTTCACACGATCCAGACAAGATCTGCTTGGTTGACTCCTCTGGGAACTGCACTTTATTACAGCTTCTGAAGTCGAATAATGTTCAGAAAAAAAGATAACTTTTATGACTTCAGCCAGCGCCATGTAACATTTAGATTCCGAATTTCCGACATCAGCGTGAGGCTCTTAGAGCTCAGGCTGTGCTGGTTTTCTCATTGCTGGGGTGGGTTTTCCGCTGCTTAATTGGAGCTGCCAGGTCCAGGGGCTGGGATGCAAGACCCAGGAGCTGGGAGTGCAATGCCCAGGACCAGGACTACAATATCCCAGGATCAGGGATGCAATGCCCAGGATCAGGGGTGCAACGCCCAGGAGCTTGGGGGTGCAACGCCCAGGATCCAGGCAGTGCAATGCCCAGGACCAGGAGTGCAATATCCCAGGACCAGGGGTGCAATTCCCAGGTCTGGGGGCTGCTGTGCCCAGGATCCAGGGGTTCAAGGCCACGGTCCCGCCGCCGCCGCCGCCGTGGGGCTGAGCCGATTGACAGCAGCTGTGGAGGCTCCGGCTCCGCGTGTCCGCGGTGGCTCCGCGCCCCGCGGGGAGCTTTGCGCAAGGCGATCCGCTGTCAGGATTTGCACATAAGTCACAGGGTTTAGCCGAAATCCAATTTGCCGGAGAGGAGTGTTGGTTTAGATTATGGAAGAACAATTCACTTGTGGGTGTGCTGGGAGGGGAGCGGGGAGGGCANTCCCTGACACCGCCAGGTTTGGTGGAGACTCACTGAGCCTGAATGAAAACAAATGTAAAACTGATAGGTACATTTGTAACCCATTACCGGGCAGGCTTTATGAAACCCTAAACTTGCTGGCGAGCAGAGGGAGGTGGCAGCTTCCAAAATATTTTCTCTTAAATGAGAAAGTTGCTTCAGATCGCGCCGGTTCTCCTGCGGGCGCCAGGCTGAGGCCAAGCCCTTGTGCCTGGACTGTGGCTGCACCTCTCCCTCCTCACCCGAGGCGGGTGATCATCACCTGTGGGTGTCACATCCCAGTCCCTCAGCAGGGACATGCCCTTGACACCCACATCAGGAAATGCTGATCCATTGCTGTGGGTGGGGATTAGCCAATGGGGCCCAGGAAAGTTTTAGCCAGTTGAGCTGGAGGCAACAGATCCCTGCCCACGCTCGCTTTGCAGGAGAGGCACCATGGTCTCCTGGTGTGACAGCGATGTGTGAGCATCAGTATCCCATTATGGACATCTGTGATAGCCCTGGCGCTCCCCGGGCCTCACCACGCTGCCAGCTCGTGGAGCCGAGGGGAGTGGAGACATCAAAGGTGTCTCCTCTGTTTATGAGTCATGTTCTGGTGACTCATTCTGCTCCAAGCACGTGTTGGCGATGCTTGAGCCATTCTGATAATGTAATTGTGTAAAGCCAGTACCCAATTGTTATATAACCCAGCACATTCCCTGCTCTTCATCTTGGGATGAGGATGGTGTCACTGCAGGGACATCGGAGCCTGATGGTCTGTCCAGGGCAGGGGGGCCCTGGTGTAGTGTTGGCACAGAGTCAGGGTGTGCCAGTGTGTGTGTCCCTGTAGTACCATTTCCACCCCGTTCCATCATGGTGGTGATGCAACAGTGGCATCCAGGGCTCAGGACCTGGGGGCACTGGCAGCTCCTTCCAGACCAGGGGACCACTGTGGGTCCCTGAGCACAGCCAGAGACAAAGAGACCCAGCTGTGGACTTAGTCTCTGTTCTGTGTTCGTATTTACAGCCCTCAGTGCAGAATCTGAAATCTCTTATGCCTCAGTGGGGGTACAGCAGGGAGTCCTTATGGGAGTAGGAGTGAATTTTCCCTGGGGCACCAGACCTGCTGCAAGGCTGTAACTTCCTTTGCTTGTGAGCACTGGGGCAGGGTCTCATACTGGGTTCCCAAGTGCAAAGAATGTTACCTGCCTAGGCAGGAGCTTTTTCATGGATGTGTTCACACTTAAAAATCTGATCCTCAAATCCTGTGCAACCCAACTGAGTTTTGAAAGAAGAAAAATTGGGGTTTATTTCTTAAAAGAAAAGAAATGTGATTTCAGAATAAATCAACAGAATATGACTTTGTTCAGGGGAATAAGCCAAGTGGAGACATGGAAAAATAAACTCTTTCTGACGACTCCTGCTGAAAGATTCTCATCTCTGCAGGTCATGGGATCAGCGGTGGAATGGCAGCATTTGAACCCTGGCAGGCAGCCCATGGGCTCTGACAGATGTTCCTGGCACTGAGGTACAAGGATGCTTCTCTGATTGTTCCTGGTCCAGACAAGGCTCTCTCCTGTGCAGCCATAGAGCCTCACCACGCTGGGGAGGGGGCAGCCTTGGGACCCCTGGGCACACCTGGGGGTAGCCCCGAGACCCCTCAGCCTCCCCCTGCATCCCATCCTGGCATGGAGGTGGTGGGCTGCAGTGGCACTGCTGGCTCAAGGGTTTAGGCAGGTGTCAGGGTCAGCAGGCAAAGAGCTGGGGCTCCACCACCAGCCTCTGGAGATGTTGAAGCATTGGGAAAAGCTCTGGAGGCACAAGGGATGCATCTACCTCCCTCTGCCCTGTCCATGGATATGGATCCCAATGTCCCAGGAGTTGGCAGCCGCCTACCCCTGTACAGGAACACCCAGTTCATGCTCACGCAGCCAGGGCAGAGCCCTGGTGCCCTCTGGGGCCCCACACCCCAAGGAGAGGCCACATTTCTCCATCCTCCTCCACCTAAGGGAGGTGATGGTATTAGACCATGGAGGAGCAATTTGGAAAGGCTGGCAGGACAGAGCCCCATTGCCAGCTCAGAAGGTGGCACCTGGAGTCCCAGCAAAGTCACTAAAATGGGAAGAAATTCTCATTTAATTTGGTTCATTTGTTATAATGATTCTTCACCATGGGCCATATTAAACACTTCAGTGATTTTTGCCTCTAAAACCCTCTTGCAGGGATCGTGATGAAAGGTATATTTATTGTACTTCGGCTTGGAAAGTTGTTTCAGATGTTTCCAATTCATCAACCAGTTCAGACATCTGTTCCTGGTTGGGGGAGAAAAGCTTAACTCACACACACACACAAAAACTGCTCATTTTGGAGGGTTTTATGATGAGCTTTCTAATCCTGACAAGTTGTCAAATAGTGCTAATAGCTGGGTCACCCCCGGCCTCATCACCCCCCGGCCCCAGGTAGGAGCCTGTGGCAGCCACTGGGCTCTGGGGGGCTCAGTTGATCCCCCCCCATGTGGGGCTGCCCCTGGTGAGACCCCCCTGGTGCTGCTGCAAGGGGCTGGTCCCAGTGGGATTCAGCCAGGGCTGCTCAGCCGGACTGACCGGCTCGTCTAGGGATTGCAAAATCCGGCTCTGAGTTGGAACAAAACTATAATATTTAGAAATACTCTGGTACAACAAATCAAACCTCAAAGCAGATTTGGGGGAGGGGGCTGAAATGTTCCAGTGAGGCAAAAAATCAATGGCTTTGTTTGGTTACAACTTGTCAATAAACACAACCCATTTTTCTACCAAAAAGGCAGCGAGGTCATTCAGAATAAAAAAAAAAAAATCAAAGTGATTCATTCAGAAAATGTCAAAACAGGATGTTTTGATAGTGTCAGAGTCTATTTCCAGATTTCTTTCGAAAGATATTTTGGTTCAATGGACCAGGTTGCAGGAAGTGCTGGGATTTCGGAAGAAGAACCACATGCTCTGACAGGACAGGACAGACACATCGCCCTTCCCGTCACTGCTCCAAGATTCCCTTCCAGCCCTCATTAATCCTGGCCTCCCAGCAGGCTGGGGATGGCCTTAAGTCCCACAGCGCAGGCCCAAGGGCTGAGCCCTGAGGCCAAGGTGATGACAGTGCTGCTGGGCTGTCCCAAAAATGAATGCCCCGAGTCCAAACATCATGCACACACATGCACACACATGTACACACGTGTATGCACAAGCACACACACGCATGGTTTCTCCAGCCATGTCAATGTGTTTGGTGGTAGATGTGATTTTCCAGTGCAGCAACAGAGAGGGAGGAGTGAGATGCCACCCACCACCCCCAGCAGGAGAAGGGGAGCCTGGGGACCCTCCAGGTACCCTTCTGGCCATGCTGACAGCTCTGGGAGCCACAGGATCCAAGGGCCATGCTGCTTTCCCAGGAGAGTGAGGCTCTGGGAATGTCAGCTCCTTAATTAATCCTGAGCCTTGTCACCTGCCTGGGGTGTGAACACTCTGTGTCTAGCCCAAAGGGAGAGTGAGAAAAGTTAATTGAACTACGTTCTTCAGATTCACACAGAAGTTCCCCTGTTTCCCTGTGCCAAGCAACCTGGGAGATTCCCAGAGCTTAATCTCTGGAGAGAGACAGACTGTCTCGTGACTCGGTGAGTGCCATGGATCCCGGCCGGGTGAATCTGCCCTCCGGTGCCGCACAGAGATTCTTTAATAAAAGCCAATGTTGCCATGGTGGGGCCCAGAGAGCTCCTGACACATTCGAGCTGGGGAACAACAGCCAATGCACAATCTCATTAGCACTTGCAGCTCCAGCTGATTATTGGATTGGGATGCTTTGGATGTTTATTGCATGGCCTCCCAGTTCTCACCCCTCTCGCAGCGTGAGGAGGAGGTTTGGGGCAGGTTGCAATCAGCCCTGCTCTGCCCAGCACTGGCACATCCCAGCATGACAGGACCCTCTCTGTGGGTGTTGGAGGAACAGCAGCTTCTGCTCTGGCCTTGGGAATGAAGAAGGTTCTGACGAGCTCATGCCAGGCATGGACAAAGTATGTGTGTTATCTCAGCAGCTCTGCACATGAAGAGAGGAGCAGGTCCTGCCCTCATCCCAGGGAACAGCTACTGGCAGACAGCAAAGCATCTCACCCTCACCTCTGGAATGGGAGAGCTGGGTCTCTCACAGCTCCCAGTGCTGCTGCCTGCACTTCTGGGCAGTGGCTGCCTGAAAGGTGATGGTCCCACACGGGACCAGTCACACCCTGGGGAGCCAGAGTGGGATGTGCTGGTGGACAGGCACAAAGGGGCTGCAGGCCAGACAGTGCATGCTGTGAGCAGAGTGACAGGATGGAGAGGAGCTGCCCATCCCATCCCATTCTGTCCTTTCCATGCCATGCCATCCCATCCCAGGATGGCCATGCTGGGGCTGTCCAGCAGCACATGGCCAATCCACTGAACCACTGATGAGGAGGCCTCCAGGTCCATTCCTTACCCACATTCCTGGCAGGCAGAATTCACCTTTTTTTTGCAGTAATTCCTGTATTTTCCAGCTTTATTTGTGAACTGAATGGAAAGCAGAACAATCCAACCTTAAAGCCAAGCCAAGATGCTGGAAGCTGGGCACTGCCTGGGACAAGCAGAGCCTCAGCGCTCACTGAAGGGCACAGACCTGCTGTTTTCAGCATCCTGCACCCCACCTTGGCATACCCTCCCATCCCTTGGCTCTCCCCATGGCCAGTGCAGCTTCCAAACAGGGTGTGCTGAAGCCCTCGAGGTGCCCTGGGCCCCGAAGAGCCGGGCAGCACTTGCTGTTGCTGCTGTTGTGCTTCCAATTAGCTCACATCTGCTCCCGCTCTCCCTCCGCCTGCCCCACCTCGAGCGCCTGCAAGTGATTTTATGCAGCAATAACAGAAATCACGAAACCTGAAATGAATCTAAACAAAAGGAATCATTCAAATTACCCTTAACCCATTGGAGACCAGACCAGCCCAAAGGCTCTGGTGCTATGTGCTCCATGACACAGATCCAGCCTTCTTTACCCAGCGTGTGATGACCCTCAGGAGCACCCAATGGCAAAGCTGGCCCAGGCTCCCCAGCATGATGGGTTATTTATGCTGAGAGTATCTGACACAGATGTGTGGGGCAGCCCTCCATGGCATCCAGCCTCTTCTGTGCAAGCTGGGGGTCCCACAGTGACACCTGACTGCAAGGTCTAGAGTTTTCCAGCTGGAGGGAGCAGACAGACTTGCACTGGGAAAGCTGCTGGGGCATCCTGTTCTCCCCTTCCATCCATGTTATGTGGTGTAATATTTTAATGCCTCCTTGGCTTAGACATGCTGCTCTAGGCTGCACCTTTTAGGCCAGGCTCCTGCTGGGATGGCTGGATGGTTTTGACACCAGATCCCTTGGTCATCAGAGCGTCAGCAGGATCCACATGCTACTTTGGCTGAGCAGCAGAGCCCAGTGACCATGACCTCAGCCCATGAACTGAGCTGTCCTGCACCACGGGCACTCTGGGGTTCCTGCCCTGGAAGACTCCAGATGTCCACAGCAGTTTTATTACTGTAGTCCAGAATTCTCAAAGGCCCAAATAAATAAATAATAAAGCTTTTTTTCTTTTTCCTTTTTTTTTTTTCAGGAACCCACCAGCTTCTTTCAACATGGCCCAACTCTGAGGCATTTCTGTGGGTTGTTGCAAATGACCTCCAAGCAGGAGGTTAATGCTGGTGGTTGTGGTTAGCAGTCACCCACAAGCTGGAGGCTCCTGACATTGCTAACAAGGCACATGTGTGGGAACGGGGGATGCGGCGTGTGGCAGCACCAGGATTTCCTGTGCTCGGGGTTGTCTGAAGCTCTCTGGCAGGACAAGCTGCCAGGGCTCAGGTTTCCCTGACATGCCGTGGCAAGCTCCAGGCACAAGGCACTGCCACTCCACCCCAGGGCTGACCCAAGGATCGGGGCCATGAGCACCAGTTCTGGTGTGGAGGAGCCTCATGCAGCCATGAGCCCCTGAAAGGGAAGCCTCCCTCCTTCTGCCCCACCAACAGGCTGGCTCACATCCTCCCCTCTTCTGATGATCTCCATCACCAGGGGTCAGAGGGCTCTGATTTGGGCTAAAGATCCACCTACACCTAAGACCGGTTGTGATCTAATACTGGTTATTTCATTACATCCCAGATTCAGGGACCTGTCTATGTGGCAATCTCCTGATGCTGCCCATGCCACTGACATCTCCACACCCTTTCTGTTCCAGCAGCAGAGCGCTGCCCTGCACACAGCAACCCACACTCTCCTGTCCCCTGCTCCCCTCATTTCCACACTCAAAAATTCCCAAATAAGCTCAACCCCAACTTGAACAGCCAACTGGGGACACAGCTGCAGAGAGGAGAATTTAGCACTGATTCCTTCCACAACCATCCTTCTGTATTGCTGGTATGAGTATGGGAGCCGTGTGAACACCTGGATAATTTGATGGGGAAAAGGACCATTAAAGATGATATAGTCAGTAAATTAATGTCCACCTCTCCAGAGAAGTGTCAGGTGATGGAAAGGTAGAGTAGGATGAAGGGCAGGCAGAAGGTGAGTTCCACCATGGGAAGGTGGCTTGTTGCTACAGACCTACCTATTTGTGAAGCCCATTCTCACCTGTCTCAGTCAGGCAAATCACTCCAAACCCAGAATTCTCAGGAATTCTCCTCACAAGCTGGGCACTGCTTTAACAAACTGCACTGCCACAGCAATGTCATTTTTACAGCAGCAATGTCATTTTTGCTCTCACTCTGCAACAGCTACTTTTGCAGAGGGGGATCTGTACTCATCTTCCTCTGCTGTCACAGTAAATGTGTTTTTCACTTTCTTACCATGCTTAAAAATAGCATTAAGTTTTTTGGTGATCACATGATTCATAAAAAAAAAAACAAACCTAACTGAATGATGCAGGGAATAAAACCATGTGGCACAGTAAAAACAAATTAGGCTCGCATATGTTTTGTGTAACCCTCAAGACTTGTCTGTATTAGATATCGGTAATGAAAAGAATATTAAAGTCTAACAGCACAGAATGCCATATGCTGAGGAATTCAAAGAGGAACAATGCATTTGCGCAGGATGCTCCTGAATGGAAAATGCCCACAAATGAGCATTATTTTCCTTAGCTGCGGAAAAAAAAAATTCCTATCACTCTACTTTTCCACAACATTTTACCAAGCTTTTAGGCGCTGCTGCCTCATCACTGGAAGGTGCCTGTGCAGTCATCTCAGGCCGCTGGCCTGGGGGGCACGGGAGGTTGGGACACGGGTTGGGAACGGCCTCGTGACCAGCATGAACCAGCGGCACTGGCAGGGTCCAGGCTCTCCTCTGACCCCCTAATTGGTGACAGCCACCCGCAACGGGCTACGCCTTGGTTACACCCTTTGTACTGGGCAGAGGTGTGGGCAGCGGTCCATCCCCATCCCTGCCCCTGTCCCCATGCCTTCCCCTGTGTCTCCATCCCCATCCCTGTCCCGTCCCCATCCCAACCCACCACGAGGCCCCCGGGCGCAGCCCTGGGCAGGAGCGCGTGTTTCTCCCTCCTGTTTACGAGCTGTGAGTGGGGATCCTCGCCGTGACTCACCGCCCGCAGCCACGGCTCAACCACAACTGTAACTTTCCAGTTTGCCTCAGAAACAGGGGGGAGGGCGGCATGGAAGGGGAGGAAGAGCTGGAAAACGTTAGGAAAAGGCAGCAAAGGCTCTAAAGAGACCAGAGGCAGCTGAGAAAAACAACAAACGGTCTTAGAAGGATATTAACATTTTAACGAGAATTCCTTTAATTTAATCACAATAAGATTCACCAAGAGGAGGAAGAAACAGAAAGCTTCATCTGAGCCCTTAACAAAAAAATCTTCATGCTACAGGCCAGTGCTCCTGCTATTAATTCCCCTTGGTGGAGAGTTTCCATGCGCACCTCCCAAGTCAGAGCTTTCACGCCTTGGCATTCGCAGAGCAACCGAAGGGATGGTGGAGATTAATTCACTTTAATCATTCTGCATCTTCCCCTGATGTTTGTGGCATTGCAGACATTGCCACAGCTACTCTCTGGGGCGTCCCAAGGGGAAACACGAGAGGTGGCAGGAGGCTCTGTAGGTGGAAACAGCATCCATGAGGGCTCTGTGCCCCCATCCCATGAGATCCCCAAACTCACAGGTATATTTGTGGTGTGGTGTCCATGATGAGCAGGAGAGGGTGACCCTGCCCAGGGCAGTGGGGTGCCACAGCTGAGCCAAGGAAGCTGCTCGGTAAGTGCTTCGCTTGCCATGCCCTGCAAATAAAATAAACTCATTTGGGTTTTACGTGGAAGCGGTTTTACTGCTGCTGAGCTCAGCCGTGGTGCAGGGCAGACGGAGTCAGACAATACAAATGACACGTCCTAAACGGCATTTTTTAAAGGCTCAAGGCAAGCTTGTAAAGCTTTTATTTGTATATGAGGCTGTAATGAATAAAGGAGCTGGCATTGCCGCCTCCGCCACCCTCCAGGAGCCCTGTCTGCCTTCCTGAAGGGAACACGCCAGGGAGTAGTGGCCGTGACGCCAGACCCTTGGCGCCTGGGCATCCACCACACAGGGGTTGGGACATGGGGCTTGGGCTCAGGACATGGGACATGAGGCTTGGAATATGGGGCACGGGGCTTGGGACATGTGGCTTGGGGCTCAGGGCATGGGGCATGGGGCTTGGGACATGGGGCACAGGGTTTGGGACATGTGGCATGGAGTTCAGGACATGGGGCACAGGATTTGGGACATATGGCACAGGGCTCAAGGCTCAAGGCACAGGCAGAGGTGGCTCTGAGGGGATCTCTTGCCCTCCCAGCTCCGGGCACAGAGTTCAGGGCACCTCTCCCCACCACATTGTGATGAGATGCTGCATTTTCAGGCTTGCTGCTTTGGGAAGTATCTTGGCAGAAACATATTTTGCATTTAACCACTTTCCTTGGGGACAGGCATTGCTGAGTGCCCGGGGAGAGCTATCCTGAAGCCCTTGTCTGGGAACTGCTGGTGCCCTGCTCCCATCCCAGCTGCCTCTGCCATGCCTGTCCTGGCCCTCCGGGTGGCTCCTGCCCCACCCCCGACCTCCCCAGCACAAAATCAGCACTGCCCTTTCCCAGACGCCCTTCCCGGGCTGCACACGGTGATTTCACCAGCTAATCCCAGGCAACTGCTGAACCATTGTCTGCCCAGCGCTGAGCTAGGATATTATGGCTGGGAAAACTTCCTTCCGATCTGCAAGCTGTGTGAGCAGAACTTGTTTAAAATAGCTGCTTTGACAAACAAACAGAGCCAGCTCCATTTCCATCAGCATCTCCCCTCCTCAAACGTCAACATTTGCATTTCAGTAATGGGAGACGGCCTTTGGAGCAACCACAGCCACGGCCATGCAGATCCTTGCTGGAACTGCTGGCAAAGGGCAGGAGTGAGGAAGCTGACAAATGGCCAGTTTGGGCAGGGACAGAATCCCTAACACCCCAGGGTAGCCCTGATGGCACCCACTGCCAGACCATGGCTCCACCGGGTGCCTGAGTGGTGAGGGGCACCATAAGCACCACAGGCACCTTGGGAAGGGGCTGGTATTCCTGGGTGCATTCCCTGGGATGGAAAGGAGAACTGCTGTCAGAAAGCCCGTGAACCGCAAAGCATCCTGAGGACAAACTTTGAAGCCCACGTTGTTTTCATTTGGATGTTATTATTAAAAAAGTCACTTGCGTGTTTTCTGGTTAAACACTTTGCTGCAATGTTTCCTCTTCTCCTTCAGCTCTGGGCAGAACCCGACGGGAGCACAGACAGGGCTTGACTGTGAGCATGGAGGCACTGCTGGCTCAGCAAACACCTCTGCAAGTGACCAGGGTGAAGGTGGGGTCAGCATCCTGGGCACCACAACGCTGTCAGGTGACCCCAGTGCCCGACCGGCCAACCCCTGGCACGGTGTATCTTTGCTGCAGGCAGTGCAGAGGCAGAGGGAAGTTCTATGGAAGAAAGAGAAGGCCAAGTGGTTGAGTCAGCCCGCAGCCACTCCCACTGCTCAGGGTGGCAGCACAGCCCTGCACAGCTGGCACAGCTGCCCCCACAGGCAGGGCCACACTGCCACAGTGGTGCAGAGAATTGGGTTGTGTCTAGATGTGTGACACAACGCAAAACAGTTGGGCTTGCCCAAAAATGGAGCGGCATGCCTTTGTGATGTATAGGAACCCAAGGGTGCTGCCACTGCCTCTCCAAGACAGTACTTGAGAAGAAAGGGTGTCCTGTGCTTTGGAAACCACTTTCACCGACTTGTAAGCGCAGAGAATCCCTGCTTAGCTGGAAACTACCCCTCCAACAGAGAAAATTAATTATGTCCCAAAGACAGTGAGAGAAGCAGCGAGGAGGCCAGCTGGAAGCAGACTGAGTCCTCTCGCACCCAGGGCCAAGTTCCACTTTGCATGACATCAGTGGGTGCTTTGACTGTGATGCCAAAGTAACCAAGGTCTGTCCCGGGTGCAGACAGCTGCCGTCACAGAGAGGAGAAAATCCAGGCCTCTGGATGGTGCTCCCAGCGCAAACAGTCCCCTCCCTGCCCTGTGTTTGTGAGCTGGAGTGATTTGGAGTGCATCACCATGCAGTGCAGGCAGGCACTGCCCTTGGCTCGCTGGCAGTGTCCCCAAGCCATCAGCAGGACAGCAGAGCTCCCCAGACCTGTGCAGCCCCATCACCTAGAAAGCACCAGTGAGAAGGAACAGATCT
Source organism: Scytalopus superciliaris (assembly GCA_013400415.1). Classification (NCBI taxonomy): domain Eukaryota; kingdom Metazoa; phylum Chordata; class Aves; order Passeriformes; family Rhinocryptidae; genus Scytalopus; species Scytalopus superciliaris. The sequence continues at coordinate 110,272 of VXBX01009408.1, forward strand.
GGGACTCGGTGTCCTCTGCCTCTCCTGCATGCTGGCAGGGGGTAGCAGCCCCTAGGGACTGGGGAAGGCGAGGGGGGCTGCCCAGGAGGATGGTGGGCACCTGGCTGTACAGAATCCTTTTGCCCTTGTGAGAGGTGGAGCGTGGCCATGGGAGATGTTTTCAGCTCTGAGAACTGGGGATGGACTAGCAGAGAGCTGTCCCTGGGGCTTCTTATCCACCCAGATCAAGGACAGGACCAGAGCTTCACTGAGGGAGGACATTTCACTCCAGTAACAACCCCTGGGAACAGTTCCTGATGGTGCCAGCACCCTGTTTGGTGGCAGTCTGTGTGTGCAGCCCAGCGGAAGTGCAGCAGCCCGGGATGGACACGTGCATCTTCCTCCTTCCCACACTTCCCACAGCAGCACTGTCCCTGCAGACATGGTGATGAAGGTGTGAAGTGATGCAGGAGCAGAGGGAGGAGAGACTTGGGGACATCCTGGGGGTCACTGCCATCCTCCTCAGCTGCAGTTGTGTGTCAGAGATGGTCCCCGCTCAATCTGGGCATCTCAGCTCCTTGCACCCCTCTCTGCTGCAACACCAGCCCTTCCAGCCCAGCCTGCCATGCGGGATGGGGCCATTCCTCCTGGGAGTGAGCAGGGCAGAATGGGTCACTGGCACAGGTCCAACACAGCTCCCCTGAGCCCATCCCTGCACAGCTCTCGGGCTCCAGCACAGCCAGGCAGCTTTGCCACGAGCTGGGGAGGCCTCGCGCCATGCGCTGCCTCCCCTGCCAGCAGCGCTCAGGTTACACTTGACATAGTGAAGTGGCAGCAAAATGGATTTAATTTATTTACTTTTTAAATGTAATGGTGGAAAACAAAACATGTTGCAAAAGTTGTTTGTTTCGTACCAGCCCTGCACAGACCCGCTGCGGAAGGAGTGGCCCCTGGCAGCTCCGCTCTTCGGAGACCGGTGATTGCTGGGCTGACACGCTGTGCCAAGGACCAGAGGGCTGCTGGAGACACCCTCCCTCCCCAGGGGCTGTGCTGGGCACAGCCAGGCCTCGCAGCAGGCCAGTTCCCCAGCCAGGATGCCCAGGACCACTGGGGGTCCTGGGGCTGCCGGGCTGCAAACCCCCTACCAGGCAGAGCCCGAGTGAGTGATGAGGTAGTGGGGCTGTCAGTGGAGGGGAAACTCCTGCCCACCCTCCAGAAACACCCTTGCTCTGCTCTGCCCCATGCCTGCTGTAGGACTTGGCTCCCCTCCAGACCAGGCATGGGGCAGGGACAAACAGGGAGTGTGCCTGTGTAGTGACCCTGGAGAGAAGGGGCACCAAGGCAGCCAGCACCTCCCCAGTCAGGACAGGGCATGTGGACAAGGTGGGAGCCACTGTCAGAGCCCACCCATCCCAGCATCATCTGGGGCAGCCACTCTGGCTGGGGTTGGTGTGTCCAGAGTGCCCGGCCCCATGATGATGCCCCGGGGCACCAGCCCCCATGGTCCGAACTTTCCTGTGGCACCATCAATGCTCAAAATTTATGAGGACCACCAAGCCTGGGCATTGTCAAGCACCTAATTGAAAACACTGTGAAGGCAACACGGCAACATGGCTTGGGAGCCGATGCTGATGGCCACCCAGGTGCCTCGTGGCACCGGGGGCCCAGCATGGCACAGATGGTGTGCAGTGGTGGTGCCAGGCCAGGATCCCTCTCGGTGGGCACTGCCCAGCCCTGGGTCCATCCCAGTCAGGCGTCTGTGGGCAGGGGAGAGGCCCCGGGAAAACCTCCCACAGACATGCTGCCTCCCATGCGGGAGGGTGCTGTTTCCCAGAGCTTTGGTTAGGAGATACTCATGAGTTAATTAATCCTTGAGTTTTTAAGCAGAGACATATTTATGAGCCCTGTAAGAGGCTGGGGCCCGGAGAGACATTTCTTTATTCTTCCTCCAGCTCAGCTGAAGGAAACCATAAGGGGAAAGAGCGACTGAGCCACGAAAGCATGGAAGATGGATTTCAGGCTGGTGATGGGGAAACAAAACCCAACTTGCCAGGATGGGAACAGTGGCCAAGTGACAGCTCCCTTCCCTCTCCTTTGTCTCTTCATCCTTTGTCTATGCTTGCTCAAGCCTGGTTGATGGGTGCCAGGGTATCTCCAGTTTGAAGTGCAGATGTGTAGCTCACAAGTGGTATGAGTGCCCACCATGTGCCTCCTGAGCCCCTTCGGCTGGAGGGGAAAGATGTCATGGTCTCATTGTCCTCTTTCCTGACACCTGGAGGGAGCACTGGCCATGGGATTTGAGCTCCCCGTGCCAAAGGGATCTGATGGGCTTTTGTCCCAGGAGATCCAGGACATGGCTCTGAGCAGGTGGAAGTTGCTATTGTCACCAACAGCCAGGGGAGCACAGTGCAGGAATGTTGGGAATATCAGCCAAGACACCTATGGAAAACCAAGAGACATAATCACTGTGCTTTTGCTGGACTCTGCTGCATCCCGAGCAGTTGAGAAAATGTGTGATGGGGACAACCAGATGCCTTCCTGGGCAGGGCACATTTTTCCAGGCTAAAAGCTTGGAACTGAGGCTATTTTGCTTTATTCTTTTCCTCAGAGTGGCATTCCCAGTCTCTCTGTAATCACCAGTTTATCTATCCACCTCAGATGATGCTTCCTCAGCTTTACTGCGCATCTTGGCCAATAGCAGTGGAGAAATGTGGCCACCACATGTTGGCAGCAATTGAATCCTGGGCACATTTTTTCTCTGCACAGCCTTTAAGCTGTGGGAACCATTTCAAAGGAAACCATTCCCCCTATAACATGCTTGTGATCTGAAGATGTCTATTTAGATGGCAGCCCGGCATTAATTTAGCAATTCACTACAGAGTTTGGCGTGATGTTTAAAGCACTAAAATAAATTGTGGTGAAGTCGCTTCCCTCAAACCAGATTGTGTGGTTTACATTATTTGTCAACCTTAAGTACAACTGGCATGTTTGTATCACTCATGCAAAGCCCCATTGTGCCTCTCTAGAAGGGGGAAGAATCCGCACAGAAATGCATCCAAGTTCCTGCCCCGGCAGTCTCATGTCCCTGGGAGATCTGCCCCGGAGGCACGCAGCCCAGCCGGCTGGAAGAGAGCCTGGGCTTTCCTCAGGATGATGGGTGTTAAGTGCAGGCTCATATAGGTTATATTACAAAGGGCCGGTTTAATCAGAGGCAGATTTGTGCTCTCCGCCTGCAGTGCCTGAAATCCACCGAGCCGCGGTGGCTTCGACACGCACACGCGAGGGCACACACGCACAACACCCCAGGAACGGGGCTGCGGGGGTCACCTGGGCGGCTGCTCGCCCACCGGGGAGGGTGCCTACGGCCAGCACAGGTGACAGCCTGCCCTGCTGCCCCACCCCCTGTGGCCTCTTGCCCTGCTCGATGTGCCAGGGGACGGCTGGAAGGGGAGGGACAGGTGAGGGGAGGCTGCCCCGAGCCTCTCGGAAGCCCGGCGTTGATCTGGGGCTGCCTTCTGGCAGCTTCTCTTTCTCCGATGAGGCTGTTTTGATGATGTCCCAGCCCTGCAGAGAGCCAAGGAGAGCCGGGACCAGCCACAGGCTGCCGGCCTCACACAGGGAACACCTGGATAGGTATTTGCCTCAGTCCAGGCTGAGATGCTGCCCCAGCCTGGTGGACCACCGGGCACCACTGCGGGGTCCCCCGTCGCGCTGGCCGTGCCTGGCTGTTCCTACTGCCCTTGGCTGTCGGTGATCCGTGTTCCGTGGGGACGGGTGCGGGGTCAGGCGGGGACAGCACGGCGGCACTTTCGCCAGCGCCGCCGGGAGCAGGTTGGCGGGGCGTGCTGTGGTGCTGCGCCTGCCTCTGGGCGAGCAGGCGGGATCTCGCCTGTGATCTCAGTGCTTTATCCCTTCCTTCCCTTCCTTCAGTCCCCGCAGCCAGAGAAATCCCCGGATGGCTGTCACAGCTCTCTGCACACAGTCTGGCTGGCAGCTCCGAGGGTGTTCCATTCCCCCACCGCCCAGCGACTCCCCGATGCCAGAAGAGGCGTCTTGCGCGAGGCGGCCGAGGCTGTGCGCTGACACAATTGCACTCGCACATCTCCTCCAGCCCCCGGCAGCTGTCCCAGGCTCCCACGGAGGGTTCTCCCCACCCCGCTGAGCCCCCCTCCCGGGCGCCGGGACCACAGGGCAGGTCTGCTCTGCAGAGAAGTGACGACCTCCCTGCCCTGATGGTTTCATCACAAGCCCTTGGGATCACTGTGCAGTGACCAAGGGTCTGCTGTCCCTCTCTGTCCGGCCCTCCCACGCCACCTGCCCTCTCCTCTGCAGTTGTCTGGGCCCTGCTCGGGGTACATTCCCCACCGTGCCCCCCGGAGCAGCTCGGCAGGCGTGTGCCCCTCCATGTCCTCCCCGCAGTAGAGAACCCTCGGAGGGGCAGGAGCTCCTCGGCTGCATTGCTTCTGAATAGTAAGATACATTCAATTTTCTGGAAATTGAATTCAGACAACAGCTCCTCTGTGTGCTCTGGCCATGGGCATGTTTGTGCTTTCATTGGGTGATGGCAGAAACCCCTTTGCTGGAATGGGAATTCCAAGGGACGAGCAGAAGAGGAACCAGGCTGCACAGACATCTGGCAGCACGGGCTGCACCCGCGGACACAGATGCCCGTCCCTTTCTTGTCCCAGGTACCCGGGCAGCGCCTGTCGATGAGACACTGCCCAGTACACACAGAGCGCACCAAGGGCAACACAAAAGCTCCCAGCCACGGCATTAAGTAATTGTCACATTTTTCTTCTGTAAGGATTAGCGTTCCTGCTAACCTTGCAAACCTTCATTGAGCCATTGTCACCCCCCGAAACGCGGCACAATCGCCAAGGGATTAGGGTGTCTGCGGAGCAGCCTGTCCCCGCTATTGTGCGCTCCCGGCGGGGGGAGGAAATCCTGCGACATCAGCCGATGAGTCCCTGCGGCGGGGACGCCAAATTCACTGCCGACCAGGCACACGGCAGCCCCGGGGGAGCCGGGGTTCGAACGCCTGCGGTGACACCTCGATGTCCCTGCAGCGGGCAGGTGGCCGGGGACACGGCTGGGCTGGTGGCACTTACCCTCCCGGCACGGGCAGCCCCTGCCCCTGGGCACCGGGGAGCCCGGCAGTCCCCCAGCCCTGTCCCCTCCGGGCAGCAGGTCTTCCCCGCTCAGCTTTGCCAGTGGCTGGGTTCTTGTGTGTCCTGAGCCAGAAAAGCACGTTCATAAATGCGAATGCAAAGGAAATCCCATAAAAATTTAACAGGAAATACAGACCCATAAAGGGAAACTCCTGGCATTTCTTGTCAGCTGTTGGCAATGCCCGCTGTGTGCACTGTGCTCAGGCACCTGGCAGCCACAGTGGGACCGTGGCCCGGCCAAGCTGGATTAGCAGCATGTTCCCAAGGCCCTCCCTTTGGAGCAGGAGCAGAAGAGCATAGCAGCAGCACAGAGCGATGCCCTTGGGAGCAGGACTCCAGATTCTGCAGAGCTCAGGCTTGCAGACAGGCAGGGCAGGCAGAAGCTGTGTTGCAAGGATGCAAGAGGGAAAAGGAATGCTAAAGCAAACCCAAGATTTATGCACGTAGGTCCCAGGAGGGTCCTACAGAGCTTATAAATGACAATACATATTGTCATCCCAACCCCCAATGCTCAGTAGCAAAGAGAAAGGAGTGGAAAGTGTCTCCAGTGCTGGGGCCATTGCACAACAACGGAGAATGGAAAACAACCTCATCTGCTTCTCCCCAACATCTGGGCTCTGCATCAGCACCCCCACTCCCATGGTGCTTTCCCAAGAGACAGGACCATCCCCTCTGCAAAACCACAGGGAGAATGAGAAGGGGAGAGTCCAGAGGAGTGGAGCCTGGTATCCTTCTGGTGTGCCCAGATTTGGACTGCTCAGCCACCACTCACACACACACCAATGCAGATAAGGACTCTTCCAGCCAGGACAGAGTGAAGTCTCCATCATGGATGGCTCTGAGTCCTGTGGATATTCATTTCTGGCAAAGGGTTGGAACAAGCTCCTGGGGAGGCTGGGCTGGAACTGATCTCTTGCAGACCTGCATCAAGAGGATCTGCCATGGCAGAAGTGGCATCTGGATGCTCAGCCCAGCAGGATCTGGACTCGCCAGCTCTTTGGCAGGGTACTTGGTGTTTGGAAGCCAGCACTTGCACATTGTTACTGCTGTGCAATGGGATTTCATGGCAGTTTTTCATAAGCTTTGCACGTGTTTCATGGTACAAATAGGAACTGAATCTCCCCACAAGTGACAGCAGCCTGACTGCTCGGGGCCCACCAGGGCTTGAGAGGAAAGATGTCCATTCTCATTCAGAAACTCTCTGTATTCCCTGAGCACAAGGGGACAATTTGGTTTCTTTTCTCTGGTATCATGGCAGGGGAAGGGCTTCTCACTCTGCCTTGGGGACGTGCAGGGGATCATGCGTGGGAAAATAGGACTCCTAAAACCAGACAGCAATCTGGAGCTCCACAGCTAAATCCTGCAGCAGCAGCTTTCCCTGGACACCTCTGCTGGAGGCAATACATGGGCTTTGCACTTTGATCTCTATTGCTTCATCTGGAGAAATTTTGATAGAAAAGTCCTGCAGTCGGGCTGACTCTTCTTGGTGTCATCTCCTCAAGCTGAAATGAGCCTCCATGGACAGGAAAGGACTATTCAGGGCACTCAGAGTCACCCTGTGCCTCTGGGCACTTCTGCTCACTGAACCTTCCTCAGATCATCCCTCCTGTTCCATCAGGATGTCCATTTCCAACAAACAGGTGGTGACTCTGGTGACCAAGATGCATCCTGAGACATCTGGAGGGAGGTTGCTCTTCAGGAGGCAGCAGCAAGAAGGGCTTAGCACCTGTTGAAAATTAGGCTCTGCCTATATTGTCCTGAAGTTCCTGATAGGTTTGGAATACACAAGCAGCTGCCAAATTCTGTCCTCCAAAGACAGGAGGTGGTGCTGCCCCTGCTTTGCTGGCCTGGCTCAGTCTGCGTGGGGCAGAGCGTGGCCAAGCGTGCGCAACGTCCGCAGTGAAACCGGGAAAGTTTCACTGGATTCATTTTCCACCAGAAAAGGTCATGAGGGCCGGGGTGGGTGTCCCACCCTGGGAGCAGAAGTCATCTGATGCCAGTGCAGCCACCATCACGGCGGTCCGAGCTTCGCCGGCTCAGCGTGACCCATGGCTATTGGCTATTCCGGAGATGGTTTTCATGAGGACTTTTTATTTTGGTAAAAATGTTGAACAATTCTGGTTTCATCCCCATGTGGAGCGGGAAAAATTTTGAAATCTTGAACATTTTTGAGGGCTTAAAAACAATTTCCCACCCAGCTATAGCCACCAGTCTCATCAGGATGTGTTTGAAAACCCTCCAGCAGGAGCTGAGCAGAGCTGGTCTCAGCTGGATACCACTCTCGACGAGAAATGCTGTGGCGAGGGGTCATGTTTCTTAAGAAAAAAAGTATCTTCAATAGCTCAGGAAGTTATTAGTGTCTGCTAACAATAAGAGCTTTGGATTGATTCAATAGATGCTCATTTTAATTGTAAAATGCCAGTAATGAGAAATGTGCCATCCAATGACTCATTTTTCCCTTGTAAAAATTATTGGACATTTTTATTAGTTTTACAAATGACAGGACCTCGTATTTCTGAGAACACTTTATACAAGCCTTGCACAAGCCCACTCTCATAAAAGCGTGTCTGTGGTGACATCCAGAGCCACAAGAAGGGGAGCGGTAGAAAGGCCCAAAGTGGTGAGGACAGCCCACAAGTGGAACTGGCAGGACCGAACCCCAAGAGGGTGGGAAGGGGTGGATACAGCACCGGAGACATGAGCCCCGGCACTCCTTCCCAGCAGTGCCTTTCTGGAGAGGCACGGGGCAGGCAGGGGGATGGGTGCCAGCCAGGCGATGCGCTGGGCGCAGGGAGGGCAGGAGCCAGCCCCGGCCGAGCAGAGCTGAGCCAGGTAAGCGCCGTGCCACGGCACCGGGCAGGGGCAGCACCGCGGAAGGTCCCGCTGCGCTCCGGCGGAGCCGCCGCTCCGCTCCGCGCCGCTCCCCCGGCTAACCCGGCGGGATGCAGCCCCGCGTTATCGCTGCTGGAGACAGCCGGGCCCCGCTGCCCCTTGAGCGCAGAGCTCGCCTGCCCTCGGTTTGCGAGGAGGGCGATAAGAGGTCAAGCAGGGCCAGCGGGACATCCCGGAGCATCCCAGCTCCGGCGGCAGCGCTGCTGGACCGCGGCTGGCCGGGCTGGAGGGGAGCGCCGGCAGCGTGCTGCTCCTGCTCCGGAGAACTGCAGAGCTGCCTTGGCCAGACTGTGCTCTTTTGAAAAAAGTCAAGCGATTTCCCATGGAGAATTAATTTGCATAAGGGGGGAGAAAAAAAAGTAGTTTTAGAGAATTTGTCATTTCAGCATTCCGTTTCTCCTCTGCTGCTGACATTATTTGTATTTTTGTTTGCATCTCCCGATGACAAGTCATCTGTGACTCTGCGCGGTGTACCGTGAGCTGGCATGATATGACATAATGCAAGAGCTGAGATAGCCCAACGCTTCTATTTTAGTTTGGAGGATATTTTAAACTTTATGTTATCCAGGAAATTTCTGAAATATTTGTCTTCATTCCAAGCCAGAATGAAAACAATTTTTGAAATGTCGGAAGTTCCCCTGAAACAAGTAGCGAGAGCTTCCAGCTCCGCCACTGTGCGTGACAGGGCGGCTGGTGGGGAGGCCCCAGCCTCGTGCAGGAGGGTGGCAGTGGGCACTGGGGAGCAGGGAATGGGTTTCTGTGTGCCAGGACATCCCAAGAGGGACGTGTGGTTGCTTTGCAAACCCTCTCTGGTTTGTGGGGCACCAGCTCACGGAGGGAGAGGCTCAGTGGGGCTGCAGGCAGAAGGGGACTTGGTCCGAGCCACCAGCCCCAACAAGGCTGAGCTGCTGTGGGACAGGCAGGGCTCTGCAGGGGCCACAGGAAGCTGGGGTCCACATTTCTGTGTGTCTGGGTGGAAAGTGCTATCAGGTTCCCAAAGTCTTTGCCTTTGCCTTCTGTGCTGAGACACACAGCCCTCAGAGCTTTGCTTTGTGTACTCTGAGAACCGACAATTTGTAAAGACACGCTGCTGGGCTAATCCTCCATCAGCTCCTGGAGCGGAGACCAGCTGGGATCTGGCAGCTCCCTCCCGTCTCCCACTTCAGCCTGCTAAAGCAGTGAGTGTCTGCAACCAGTAGCTCACAGGTTTTGACTTATACGCAAAGCAGAGCAGCAGCTTTCCCAGCCGGCAGCCAGGACCGCACAGGCACCTTGTCCTCCACGCCGGGTGTCAGCACTGGCCATGCCAGCGAGGGGTGTGCGCCCTGTGGGTCCTGGGGGTGATGCCAGCCTCGGTGCTGAAACCATCTTGGATCTCTGCTGGCATCAGAGCCACTGTTATGCCCTGGAGACGCTCTCAGGGAAGGCAGCTCTTCCCACAGCACGGTTTGCTGTTGCTCTGCTCCACAGGCTGCTGCGTCAGGGAAGAGATAAAATTAGACTCTAAAAAAGACACCTTTCTCTTTGCACTCAGGAAACCTCATGAAGGGGGAAAAGGGTCAAGGGTTCCCTGCCCATCACCTCATGCACAGAGCTCTCCCACAGTGCCTCGGGGTCCCCTGTGGGTGGGATGACCCTGGAGAACTGAGGGAGCTGAATGTCCATCAGGCTCATCCCTGGAAAATGGGATCGCCTTGTAGTCCTCGCTGGGAAGGTCCCAGTGCCATTGCTTGGCATGTACAACAGGGCCCCAGATATCAGTAAAACTCATTCTGAAGCTGCTTGAGGTCTGTCAGAGCAAATCAGTTGTAGTTTCAGCAGCCACTTGTTCCTGCTTTAACCCTGGGAAAGCAACTAGGCTACAAATATTTACCTGATGAGGTAAACCATCAATATCCTTGAAACTTACATTAAAAAATACTGGACTGGAGCATCTTGTGGGTTTCAGTTTTTTCCCCTGCTGATTTGTTTCACAATATGCCAGAAGCATGGCTTGAGTTAGGGCTTTGGCAGGGGCTTTTATCATGATGGATATAGTGGAGGATAGAAAAGAAATTTGGTTATCAGAGGATGCCAAAACTCTACTTCCTAGCACATACATTCAATAATGCAAAAGTTCTCCTTTAAAGGTCTCCTTAGAACAAATCCCAGTCATCACAAGACCCACGGAGATAAATTAAATTACATTTTAATAGTGGAGAATTCATTCCTGGGCCGGGCGCAACAGTGAAAGTATGTTCTCTCTTAGGCAAAAGTAGCCTCATCTCCCATCAAAACTCTGAATACTACCATATGAAAACCTTAATTGAAAATGAAACCCCAAAGTTCCCAGGGCAGAGGCACCATGAGAGGCTGTGGCAGCAGCTCCTCCATAGCCCCACCTCCTGCTCTGCTGCCCCAGGGCTGCTCTGGCCACAGTCTCACTTGTCCTGCCCACTCTGGGATTAGTGTGTTTGCTCTGCCTCGTGAAAAAGCCACTCTTGACCCGTCTCTTTCTCATGCCATTGTTCTGTAAATATTCAAAATACTCACAAATGCTCCCTGTGCAGGCACAGGTGTTTAAAGTGGCTGGTGTGTGCACTGAGTGCCACAGTGCAGGGTGATGCAGGGTGATGATATAGGGTGATGGGGAGTGATGTTGGATGATGAGGGTGGTGATGAGGGGTGATGCAGGGTGATGATGCAGGGGGCAGGCTGGGCCAGCCTCACCTCGAGGTTCTGCATGACAAACATGCTCAAAAACCAAAAGAAAGGGGGAAAAGGCAGAGAGAAAGAGAGAGAGAGGGCAGAGCTGCTGCAGTGGTACTGCCAGTCCCTGCTGCCCAGGGAAGCATGGCAGCCATCCTGCCCTTCACTCATCCTCCCCATCTCGGCCTCTGGGAGCCTGAACGTCCCTCCCTGCCTGGCCTCCTCCATCCCAGCCTCATCCTGCAGCGCCAGGCTGGGCCTCGCTCTTCTTCGTGTCTGTACAATGACCAAAACCCCTGGGCAGAATTAGCTGCTTGCCGAGCACTGCATCCAATTAATTATATAGTTTAACACACAATACGTAGACATTTCCCATCCACACCAGCAAAGCTCCCGGCTCTGCTGGAAACCTCTGCAGAGCCGCTGCACATCAGAAGGTGGCCGGGCATGGACTGAGCTGTGTGCCCTCAGCACGGGGCACGGGAGAGTCCCAGGCTGTAATTACAGTAATTACAGGTGTTCTACAAATGGCTCAGAATGCAGCCAAGTGAGCACATTGCTACGGCTTTTGCTGCACAAGGATCCCCTCCACGTGTTTTTGGCAGATCTGTTCAGCTGGTTTCAGCACAGTGATGCTCCTGGGCTGACCTGAGTGGGTTCCTGCCCAGGGGATGTGTCTGCTGTTAGTGAGGACACGTGGACAGGCACTGCTCACCCTTTGGTCACCTAGAGAACCAGTATCAGTGCTGTGGGTCAGTGAGAACTGTGGCAGGTGACCCATGGGGTGCTCGGGACTCCCTAAGTCACCAGCCTGTCCCCACGCAGCGATGGGAGCCCACAACAATTACAGGCTTCCTGCGTGTTCCGCCTCTGGGCTTTTGTCACACATGATGTCCCACATCTGGGACTCACCAGTTGGGGATGGCAGTGCTGTTTCCATGTCAAGCTGTAGCTTTTTTACCCCCAGCCGTTCCAGGGCTTACAGCTATTGTGTGGGGTTTTTAATGTTGCAAGAATTTATATTGGGAAAAAAGTGCCTTCTTTTTTTTTTTTTTTGCCAATGCCTTGGGAAATGTCATCTAGCAGGAATGTTCCCAAGAGCTGATCATGGCCGAGAGGAGGATGGGCTCGAGCAGGGACTGCATGCCCAGCTTCCATTCCTGTTCCCAGCCTCCCAGGACCAGGTCTTTGGGCTGTGGCTCCCATGGGTGCCCCATCTCTGCTCCCCAAACTCTGCCCCATGCTCCTGGGGAACCTCTGTAGCAGCAGCAGCAGCAGAGACAGGAGGGAGGAGCAGATGCCTGGAGAGGGACAAGCAGCTCACAGAGCCACTCCTGCTGCAGAGGCTCTTGGTTTCGTGTCCTCTTGGCTGTGCCAGTGGCCTCTTCCACTTCCAGCTCTGGATGGAGTTTACAAGAAACGCTGGAAGTCCCAGCCCTGTGGTGTGTCATCATTCAGACTTCTCTTTAATAGCGTCCCAAAGTAATTTATTTTTCCCAAACATCAAAGCCCCCCAAGCAATGCTGGGAGAAGCAGGGCTTTCCCCCAAGCCCTGGTGGTTCCCGCACCCCCCTGCCCTGCTCGTGGGGGCTGCACACCCCCCCTGGCTGTCCTGGGAGAGCAATGGTCTCAGGTGGGGCTGTGGAGAAAGGGGAGGCAGAGCTGTGACACTGCACACAAGGATGACTAAGTGGATCTTCCCCGCTGAAAATACAAGTGAGATGTATATTGATTGCCCCACTGTGAGGGTGCTGATGCCTCTTCTGGGCTAGGCATCACATCACAGACAACTTTCACAAGACTGAGGAGCAGGGATGAAGGGAAAAAGAATAATGAGGAGAAAGGAATAGTGGGAAGATGCAAGTCTGCATGTCTCTCTCTTCTGTCAGGATACAGAGCTGCTCTCCACTCTCCAGCATGCCAGGGAGTGCTGGGGATGTGGGTGGAGCATCTCCTCAGTGGGACTCCCATGCCCGGGGTGTCCCCGTCTCCCCAGCACTGCTCTCCTCCCCAGCTGCAGGAGTTTTGTAGAGGGAATTTACCAGAAACATTGCAGCAGCTCCTGCCTCTGCAAACACAGTGAGCTGCTGGCCCTGCCAGCACGCCATGCTGGTTTGCCTCAAGGAATCTGTGAGATCCATCCTGCTGTGATCTGTAACAATATTGGGATTAAATTAGCTTCCCTGAGCTGCAGAGGGGTCAGTGTGTAAGGCCGCTGGTTAATCCAGCAGGCCAGAGAGAACAGAAGCCTCCCTGCATTTGGAAAGGAAAACAACGGGGTCTGTTTGCAATCCGTGGAGCTAATTCAAACAGCATTCCTCAAACAACAGGGGAAAAGGGCCTTCAGAGCAAATGGGAAAGGAGTGTTTCCCAACATGCGCATAACGCCCCTCCTTGGGGAGAGGGGAAATGTCCAGACTGCATGGGTGAGGTGTCAGAAAACCTGGCAGGCAGGAGAAAGGGGTCTGAAGAGTTGGGCAGCTGGTGGGGCACACAGGAACTAACCCCTGCCCTGGGCATGGCAAGCCCAGAGCAGGTCAGTCCTGCCAGACCCCACGGGGAGCAGCCGAATGCTGCCCGCATCACACCTGGGGCAGGATAGGGCATCTCATCCCACCCAGGATCTTGCTCTGCTGTCACACAGAGAGAGGTTTACATTGCAGTAATTATGGCTCAGCAGCTCGTGGCTCTCAGCACCAAACTGGGGTGACAATCCAGGCGCAATCCCGGATGGAGATGCTTCCTGCACAGGCCACTGCCAGGCTGCCAATGCCACCGCCTCCGAGCGCAGCCAGTGAGCAGCCCTGGCTGGATGAGAGCCCAGGCTTGCTTGGGAAGCAGAGGCATGCCCGGGTGATCCTATCAGGAAGTCAGTTCCACATCCCCTGGCTCCCACATCTCCTGTGGAAGGCGTTATCCTGCATGCCCCTGTGCTTGACCCCAGCAGCTCCTGCCGGGAGCACAGCTGCTGTCTTGCAGCCAGAGCAAGTGTCACACAGTGAGTGGACACTGGGAGAACCCTGTTCCTGGCACTGCAGGCTGGAGGCGTGCAGGTGTTTACAATTTACAATTATAAATAATTGCCAGGGCTATCAGTCACCCTGCAGCAGAGAACCCTCGGAGCAGCAGACCTGAGCAGACCTCTCATCTAGGCTGGGAGCGTCACAGACACTTCAGGACGTACTCGCTTTCCTTCTGCTTTCTCTGCGAGTGTCTTTGCTGCTTTTTGCTTATGCTGAGATATTATCAAAGGCTGATGAGGCACCAGGGATGAGTAATGCACCCTCTGTGCCAGCTGGGAACTTGTAGGCACTGGTAGGGTTAATGTGGGTCTGACAGAAGCTGTGGTGCTCAGTGCTGGAGCTGCTGGGTGCAGGCCTGGATGCTCCCCCTGCCCTCAGTTGCACCCAGGGCTGAAGGACATGGCTCCTGGATGTCCCTGTGGTCCCCAGACAGGGTGGGCCTTCCATGGAGAAGAGCCCTTTCCCCTTGCTGAGAGAGGCAGAGGGGTACACAGGGCAGGAACTATAGACAGATAAAAGTGGACCAAAAAAAAAAGTGGCAAACTTTTAGTGTAAGGGAGAACAACACACTTAAAGGGTGGGCTGGGGATGTGTGGGAGTCACCAAGGTTCTCCCTCAGCTTTGTGCAGGGCTGCTGAGCTTGTGTCATGGCTGGAGGAGCCCAGGCTGCCAGGCACCTGCTGTGGGTGTCAAGGAACCCTCCAGTGAGAGCTCTGCTTTCAATCTGGAGCCACTTGGCGTCTTACCCTGCAAAAATTTGGAATTCCATGTCCTTTTGTACAAGAGAGAAACAACCTGTTTAGGATTAATTTAGGATCAGCCTGAAATAACAATTAGCTGAAGAAAACCAACCCAGTAGACAAGTTCCTGTCAGAGGGGGAAGAAATGTGGGACTTGATGCTGGATTTACTGTGAGGGGTTAAGGCAGGATTTAGTGTGATTTACCACCCTCTGCAATGACACCTCTAGCACCAGGGCACTGTGAGCACATCCCTTTGCCTTCTGCCAGACCCGCTGCTCTGTTGGCTAATTCCTGCCATGACAGTAGCCCTGCTCCTGCCACTGGGTCTGTCAGCGTTGCCAGTACAGAGCTCTGTCTTCGGGGTTTATTGCTCACTTAAAAACATTTGCTCCAGACTGAAACTTGATCTACAGCTGTCAGCTGGGGCCACAGAGCTCTGAGATCAGAAAGGAGGAGGATTGGCTGTTCAATAGCAGCATAAAATAAAGATCTCTGGTTCATCAGACTTTTCATTCTTATAGTCAACGAAGTGATGTTGTCCCAGAGCAGCATTTGATGGTACTTGAGAATTTCCTAGAATAGAAAGTAAAAAGGGTCCAAATATAAATAGAAAAAGGTCTTCAATAGGGAGACTTGCAGCAGTGACTGCTGAGC
Organism: Scytalopus superciliaris; assembly: GCA_013400415.1. Taxonomy (NCBI): domain Eukaryota; kingdom Metazoa; phylum Chordata; class Aves; order Passeriformes; family Rhinocryptidae; genus Scytalopus; species Scytalopus superciliaris. Next base: position 125,418 of record VXBX01009408.1, read on the forward strand.
ATCTGCCAGCATTCAGAACACATTCACAACGCTCTTGTGAGATAACAAGGATCTCAGTGATATCATTTACAAGTGGGAAACAAGGGACATTTAACGAGGTGTCAAGGATAACTCAGGATGAATAAAACTTTCATGTACATGTGCATTGACACACACACAGAGCAAAGGGAAAGCTGCAGAAAGGCTGAGTTTTCCCTCTTGCCTGTTTTGGGTTATTTTGCACCTTTGTGTTCACACCTGCTCCCACTGTGCACAGCAGAGAGGATGGCAAGTGTGTGAGGAATTCACGAGGATCTCCAAACCAGTGTGTCTGAGGGGCTGCTCGATGTCATGTCCTTATCTATACCCTTACCCTCCTCTTCCTCAGAGTTGTTGGGTCCATACTGAGTCCCACTGAGCATTCCAGGCCTCATGCCAGGGGCTGCCAGGGATGCTCAGGGACCCATCTTCACTGGGGGCTTGTGGGCAGCAGAATGCCAAAGGGGAACTGCCCTGGCTCCAGTGAGGGACCCAGGAGGGATTCAGGAGCCACTGTAGGACTTGTCACATCCTTCAAATGAAGCCATGCCCTGTGGCTTCTAGCTTGGAGCCCTGCGAGCTTGGGGAGCCTCTCCCAGGGCACCTGAGTGAAGCAGGGTCAGTCCTGCAGCCCTCCTGGACACCCCAGTTCAGGCAGAGGAGGAAAGGGAGCTGACAGCATCGGGAGGAGAGCTCCTGGGCTGCTCAGGTGTGCTGGAGGGCAGGTGTACAGGCAGCCCCACCACAGCCACGCTGCTCTCCTGAGCAGGAGCGTTTCCTCCTGCGGCGCAGCCAGCGATGGAAAAACAACCAGGCAGCGAGCTCTTTGCCTTCGTGCCTTCCCCCCTCCAGAGGATAATAAGCTGCTTTTAATATCTGACATGTTTATTAACAGATGCAGTTGTGACAGCTGATGACTTCATATGCCACTTACCACTGAAATGTTAGTAATAACTCAGAATTAACTGTCATAAATAAAAAGGACTACAAAGACAACTCGATGGTGTGTCACTGCAGTAATTTACTGAGACCCCGTTGGCTCTGGATGTGAGGCTAGAAGGTCCTTTGTGGAGCTCCAGTCCGGGTTTTGCAACAGTCACAATATTTTGGCTGGATATTGTCTTAGGAGGTGGTACTAGTGGGGTGGAATTCCCTCATGCAGGAGTTTGCACTGGATGCCTTTACAAAGCTGGATACTCTGGTAATAATAATAATAAAAAGCCCCTACCCGGTGGATGGGGATGGAGTCTACGGATTGAGACCAGGATTTATTAATGTGCAAATTGCTCTGATATGATCACATACTTTCTGCTTTGCATACGCAGGGAGCAGCGTGGGCTGATGGAGTAGGAACTAGCCTGAGCGATCTTTACGAGCTGAGATCCTGCACATCGCAGAAGGGTTTGTTTCTCCGCGCAAAAGCTGGGACCCCGTTAGAGACCTGCTTTAAAAAAAACGAGTGACCAAAATACCCAAATGCACCAGACTTCTTCATGAACTCGCCATGAATATATTTTTCATTTTTTTTGACAGAAACCTGTGTGTAACTTTCTCTGGAGGAATCGAGGATTTTTGTAGTTGGTCTAGTATTTTAAATCTGAGAACCCAGTCTTTTCCGCAGAGATGAGGGAGTGACAAGTCGGAGGTAAGGGCTTCAGCATGCATGTTTGTGTCGATGGAGCTTTTGCAATGTGGGCTGCTAATGAGGAACGCGAGCCGTGTCAGCATCCGACTGCGGGTTTGCCTTGTGCAACGTGGATAATGAGTTCAGACAATGAGAGCTGTGCGAAATCGCAGCCCGATCTGTGCGATCCACGTCCCCCCCGCCCGAGGTGCGCAGGGAATCTGGGCTGCTGCCCCCTGACACCGGGTTACTTTCCCGTTCTGGGGAAGGGGACAGGGAGAGCTGGATGTTGATCAGCTCGCTGGAGCTCGCTGCTGATCCTGGACCAGCTGCGGGGTCCTGCCGGCCGTGGTGCAGCGGGTGGCTGTGCCCTGCTGCCCTCCCACTGATCCCAGAGGTGGGGAAAATGGGGGGACGGGGCAGCTGAGCAGCTGCTGTGTCAGTGCTGCTGTGGCTCTGCCTAACCCAGCCCGCTGCCAGGTGCCCATGGGGGAGAGCGTGGGGTAAGTACGTGCTCCTTGGGATTTTGGATAGGGGATCAGTGGAGAAATGGTTAATAGGGATCACGGCGATAATTAGACGTGGTGTGAACACCCGATGCTGATGTGCAGGGAAGTGCTGCTGGATTTGGTGCTGGCTGCTGTGGGTCAGCCAGGGCTCCCGCAGCCTTGCTGGGACACGGCTCCCCAGTAAGGGCACGGGTCATGGTGACACTTCAGCTTCAGTCCTCTGGCAGGAGGACCCCTCAGAGCTGGGATGCTGTGAGACGTGGTTGTGGCTGACCAGGGAATGGTCACTCCTGGGCTGCTGGAGTGTGCTGTAGGCTCAGGCACGTGTGTTCCCTTGGCCCTGGGGACAGAGGAGGGGTGTTCAGGTCATGCAGTTTAGGTTTGAAGAGGTGCCTTACAGTAAAAGGCATTGAAATAGGGTAATACTGGCAGAAGAAAATACTGCATGACAAGGCAGGCATGGAGCCTCCACTGTCCTGCACAGGGATCAGCAGGTACCTGTGCAAAAAATCCCGTCGCCTGACGGTCTGTGGACTTGGGGCAGTGCTTACAGTGCTATTTAGGGTGGCCAGGTCCATGCTGAGATCCCACAGGGACTGGGAACTTGTAAAGAAACATCTGCCTGGAGGATTCTCCAGCTGGAATCATTTTGTCCAAAGTCCAACAGTGACCCTGGAGCAGGTGAGCTCCTGACTCCATCCCCTCATCCCTGCCTGTGGGGCCAGGGCTGCAGGGACTGGGTGGGAGGTTGGTGGCAGCACTGCAGGCCTGGGAACGCCAGTGCTTCAACATGCCTGGAAACCACCCTGGAAAAAAGGCTCGTTTCAGCTGGATCAGCTCCCTGGCCCCTGCGCAGCCGCTGCGAGAGCAGCAGCACCACCCTGAGGGACACGGCAGGGAGGAGCTGGGGTGGGGAGCACCCGCTCTGGAGGTGCAGGGCAGTGACCCCCTGAGCACAGCCAAAACGGGCCGGCCCTGCCGGTGTGTGCAGGCAGAGCAGAGCTGAGCATAAACCCCACGTTTCCATTACCTGGGCTAGGTGTGAGCTGGCAAAGCTCTGCCTGCACTGCAGGGCTGGGACTGCAGCGAGCAACAGAGTTGGGGTGCAGGTCAGTCCCCCCAGCCTGTGGGGACAGCCCTGGAGTGGGACAAAGGGGACCATGCAGCTGAGAGAACTGGCACTGGCAGCAGAGACCCTTCCCTGGGACAGTGTGAGGGCGACTTGTTGTCTTGCCAAGAACGGAAGTGCCTGTTTGCCCAAGACCTGGCAAACACAGACAGGCTTCCATTGGTACCCATTACCAACCTGCCTCCAGGAGGATCCTCGGGGATTGCAGCCTCCCCACACGCAGTGGGGTGGGCAGGGCTGGCTGCAGGATGCCCTTCGTTGCAAACCACCCCAAGCACTGCCAGGCCTGCAGAGCTCAGGACTTGGTCGCCCCATCCCAGCAGTGCAGGGTGCTGTCATCCCACAAAAAGGCAGAATTTGGATGTGCTCAGTCCAAGCTGGCAGCAGCTGGTCTGGAGGACACCCTGGCTGCCCGATTGCTCCCTCCCACCAGCCAAGTGCTCCATCCTGCCCCATGCCCAGGGCTGAGGCTGCGGGTTACTTTTCCCAGTTTGTCTTCCTCTGCTGCTGGAGTTCATGCTACTCCTGGCTCTGTGGGGCTCATGTTTCCCAGGCAGTGACGTCTCGCTGGGAGAGCCAGAGCACTGGGAATCCCTGCAGGAAGCTCCACTTGGCAGATGGTTCCTGTGCACATAGCCAAGTGGAAAGCCCCAGGTGCTGCTCAGGGCTCTGCCCTGGGCTTTGGGCTTCGGCTCTGCCTCTGCCTGGAGAAGCAGATCAGCCCAGTGGCTATGGCTCACCGGGCTCCTTTGAGCCTGGAAAGTTGTGTTCAGGGTCGGTGGTGGAAAGAGCTCTAAGCACTTGTTTGGACACATTTACAGCAGATCTGTACCTGACCGTGGTGTATGTCCACTCCACATATCCTGGGTCACCTGCTGAGCACATCCCTGCTCAGCAATGGGCCTTTGGGGGTGGCTGGGGAGCCCTTTTGGGGAAAGAGCAAAGTTTTCAGTGTCCTGGTCTGTGTTGCCCGAATTGAGCTGTTCTGCATTTCCTGGTCAGAAGTTTGCTTTGGTTCTGTTGTTCTAATGCCTTTTGTTGGCATTTGGAGTGTTTTTGATCTGTAGGAGGCTCAAGCCCACCTGAACTGTACAGGTTTGCTTTCCTCATGACTATAGCCAGATCCCCAGGCAGTGTTTGCTGGGACAACTACAGTACAATTCCCGATGCTGCTCTGGTTCTGTGGAGAAGCAGCAGACACAGATCCTGCAGCCTGCCCCAGGGCTCTGCCTCCTCCTCCTCTGGAGCGTGCCGCCTCTGTGCTGGCACGAGGGCCATGGAAATCCCCCCGTAAAAAACATTTCCCGATGTTTTACAGTGCCAAAGCACAGGCGCTCCTGGAGGGAGGCCTGTGGCACTGTGGATCACAGGGTTGCTTGGAGCAGCTGCCGTGCCAGGCACTGCATGAGGCGAGTGAGGAGCTGGGGCTGAGCAGGCAGGGGCTGGGGGGCTGCTGACCCCCAGAGCAGCTCCCACAAGCAGCAGCCTCTCCTCGGTGCATTCCCCATCAGTGGGTCACAGCACAGCTCCACAGATCCGGGGAATGCAGCGCAGGAGCTGGTGGAAGGAGTCAGACCTCAACAATGCTGTTGGAGAGCTCTGCTGCCAGATTGGGCTTTATTATTTTTTTTTTTTTTTTTTTCGGTGAAGTTTATGGGTTGGGGATTTTGCAGAACTTGGCACTGGGATCTAATATGAAATGAGGACCTTCTGGTTCGGAAATTTGACTTAATGCAGCCGTCTTTTATTGCTTCAAGGATTAAGCAGAACAAAGTGGCTCTGCCTGTGCATGTGCAGAGACGTTTGTTGGAGGAGTGTGAGACACCCTGTGGCAGCAGTGACGGCCGAGTCAAGCGTGGTGGGACCTTCCACCATGGAGGGTTTCACAGTGCTGCTCCAGAAGAATTAGCCCTGCCAATAGGCAAACAACCGTCAGGAATGGAGTGGGAGGGGGGGAGTTTCCCAAAGAGAATGGGGGCCCAAACCCTCTCCCTGCAGCCCTGGCTGCCTCCCTCCCATGGCAGGGCTGGTGGAGCAGGCAGGCTGCTCTGCCATGGGGTCACCAGTGCTGGCACAGCAGGCACTGGGCTCGGGGAGCACAGAACTGTGGGTACATCCCTCTGTGCCCATAGAATGAGGACAGTGGTGCTGCCTATGATAGCTGGGTGCCATCACTGGTGTTTGAGAGGCTTGTTGAAAGTTCCACAAAGGCAGGCAGGGGAACGTGCTGGCAATGTGGAGCTGCTGCTGCCACCCAAAACCTCCCAGGAGACAGGCTTTGTGCTTGGGCTGGCAGAGCTCAGAGTGAACTGTTCTGGGTGCCGCCCCCACTGTGGGGCTGGGAGACCAAAATAACTCAAGTTCAACCTTGTGAAACCCCAACCCCTTCTGCAGGAAACCTGTTCCTGCATATTCACACTCTTCACTGGCTACCAAGGGGAAATTCAAGTTCCCCATCCAGCTCTGGGACCTGGAAACCCGAGTGCCCCCCTTCACAGCTGGTGCCCAGCCAGCAGTTGGCAGCGACCTGGCAGTTCCCAGGGGTTCATTCCTGCTGCTGCTGTAATTGGGCTTGTCCTGCCTCCAGCATCTGGTCCTTCTCTCCCAGGCTCAGTAAACCTTTGGAGAGCCCGTTTACATTACCAGTCCCTGGTACATTCAGCAAGAGGCAATATATCAGCAATTTAGTTATTGTGGATTAGGTCTCAAATATCCCGGGGATATAATGTTGGTCTTTTTCACCTTGTGTGTAGGAGGACTAATGGCAAATTATCTGGATGGTTTACATTTTCTGGTTTGTATTGGAGCTCCCAAGGACCAATTTATCCTGATTGAATTGCAAACAAGGCTTAGTGCCATCTCAGACCCAGGGGCCAGGTCTCTCCATAAATGAATTCAGAGCAATTCAGGTTACCCCAAATTCTTCCTGTAGATGGGATAATGGCATAAATCCTGCTAATGTTTAGACTGGAAATTGTTTGCAGCAACCTGAGCTTGACTGATGGATGCAATAACAGAAAGAATCATAATTCGTGTCCTGAGGTGAGGGTGGTGAGAGCTGGCAGCCCGATCCTTCTGCTGCAGCCCCCTCCGGTGGGCTCGTCACAGACTCTGAGTGCTCAAGGAGATTTGGAAACCTGTGGATCGTGTGTGACCTGCTGTGGCACTGGCTCTGCAGCACTCAGGATAGGATGCTAGTGGCCTCTCTGTAATGGGTGGGCAGTTGTGGCCAAGCCCAGGCTCTCTTCAGGCTAGAAAGCAAGGAAACAAGGAGGGAAAAAGCGTGTGCTTGTCTAGTTTGTGCTGCGGCCCCAAGGTTTCCCATGGCACTTCCCTACCCTGGCACGGCACAAGCCCTCGGAGGTGGGGTACGGTGGCACAAGCTTCACACTGGCTCTTGGCACGCTGGTGCTGTGTTTGCTCCTTCCGGACATCCATCCCTGCTGCTGTCCCCGCGCTGGGGGACCGTGCCCAAACTGTGAGTGTTGTGTAAACACGGCGTGTGCTTCCTGCGAACGCGCTTCACCCGCAAAGCCGCCGTAATTAAAAGCCGGGGGCAGGCGGAGCAGGCGGCGGCACCACCGCGCTCCCTCCGGAGCCCTGGCGCTCCTCTGGGCACAGTTCGGGCTCTGATGTGCTGCTGACCGTGCCCCGGGTCCTCTGGCCGTGCCGTGCCACGCCACCTGTCCTGAGGGTCCCTCCTGGGGAGCCCCGCACCACGCTCAGGTCCCCGCACAAGGTGCGGAGGGGCTAGGGGGGGGATCCCCGCTCTGCACAGCTCTCTGCTTGCTCCATAAACACTCCCACAGCTCGGCTTAAGCACTTGACAGTGTTTATAAAGCAGCTTGCAGCAAACAGGCTTGGAAGTGCAGAACAAGTTGGTGTTTACACAAGTGACTAATTATTTATTTGAAAATCCTGCGGACGAGCCGTGAGCTGTAACGACAAGCACATGGGGAGCGCTGGGCTCCTGCCCCGGCAGCCGCAGCGGGGACACGGTGAAAAGTTCAGAGCCACCGGGGTGAGGGGACAGTGGCAGTGCCCCACAGCGCCCGGTGATGGCACAGGTGAGCCAGCACTGGCGGGAGGGGCCTGCACCGGGCACAGCTCGGGGATGTCGCATGTGCTGCCACAAAGCCCGGTGGTACCCGGGTCGCATCTTTCTGCAGCAGCTGCCTCGAGGTGCTGCTGGGGCAGCCCCCTCCCTCCAGATGTTCTGCTGCCACAGCCATAACCACCCTCAGGGGGGCTGCTTGGGCTGGGGACCCCTCAGCGGATCCCCCATGCCAGGGTGGGCAAGGGAGAGGACTGGCTGCCCAGGGCTTGTGCCCATCCCAGGCTGTGGCCAGGCTCCCTTCCAGCACTGTTGCCACCAGTCATTTGGGGCATCGGCGATTGCGCAGTTATTATAAAGGGATTAAAACAATTTTCTGTTTCATTTGACTTCACAGAGCGAGTGTTGTTGCCTTTATTCTCACACAATGGCTGCCGTTGGCGGGGCTTTGCTCTGCCAGCTGCAGAGACGAGCTGGGCCCTGCCTGGCAGTGCCAGAGCTCTTGGTGCAGAGCCTGAAGCTCAACCTTCCTGCATGTTGAGCACAGGGAAAACCACCTGAAAACCACAGGGGAAAATGCCCCTGACCAGCAGCCAGGCAGAGCAAAAGGGTTTGGGCATTCCCAGGCAAGAACAGGGCATGTGGAGTCCTGGGCACCAGCTGTCCATTGGGCAACTGCCCTCTGCCTGGGCTTCCCTTGGCTCTCCAGAAGCTGATGCAGAGCCATGGGTTTGCTGCACACAGTCCTGCAGGTGTTACAGTCCCTTCTGCCTGTCCTGCCATCCATGCTGGGCCACTCCTTGCTGTGGTTGGCGAGGGCACTGTGGCACTCACAGCGGGGCCGTGGGACACAGCGAGCCTGGGCAGAGCAGCTCCCACTGATCCTGCCCTGCGCTCCAGGGAATGGCAGCTGGGAGGTTTGGAAATTCCCTCAGAGCAGAAATGCGGCATTTTGGGCAGCTCATGGAGGATCCCACCCCGTCCCCAGACAGCCCCTGCCCCAGCTGGGGATTGCAGGCTCGCTCTCTGCTCGACTACCAGCCCCAGAGGTGCCCACTTGATGGGAAACATCTTGTGTGCTTGGCACCCGCCGCGGCCATCTGCTGCTCGGGGAGGGCAGCCCAGGGGTCTGGCTTTATTCTAAACAAGTTCCAGCTATAACTGTTTGCAGCACTGGCAGATGGCAAAGCGTTTTGACGGGTGCTCGCTATTAGCAAGAGGGACCTGTGGATGAGGCTGGAGCGCGGCTCTCCCCATGCCGCTCCGGGTGCCACCAGCACTCCCAGTTCACCCCACAGCCCCTTGGTGCTTGCCCCCAGCATCGTGGGGGCAATGCTGGCTGTCGAGTTAACCTATTCACATCTTTCTTTGCAGTTCCTGCCAGTGCACCTGGAAACTGCGAGCAGCTAACACCTGCTGCCAAGCCCCCGATGGGACTGGGGCTGAGCTCCTGCTCTGCTGACAGGGATGAAGGTAGAGCCATGTTACCTGCTACCTAAGCTCGCTGGTGCTGATGCAGTTTGTGGATATGGTCCCAGGCCAGGCTCCGTGCACGGACTCTCAGCTCTGATCCCGCCTGAGACGTTTTAGCAGCAGCAGCAGAGACCCCAGCTGTGGAGCGGGCTGCCCCGACCACCCCGCGACGGAGGGCCTGCAGCGCTGGAGAGTTACTATGCAGCTTGGACTGCTTGTGGTGGTGGTTTTTCTAAGCTCGATGGATCTAACAGGCAGCAGCAAAGTGGTGAAGGGCAAGAGGCAAAGACGAAGTATGTATGAAACGCTTTTCTTCTCTTCTTCCTCTCGCGGTGCCGCGTGGGTCGTGCAGGTGTGAATGTGTTCACAACACAGGGAGCTGGGCAGGGTCTGCAGAGCTCCCCCAGTCCCACTCCCGGGCAGAGACACCAGACCTGCCACAGCCCCGAGGTCATGGAGGGGCCAGTTATCCCCCCAGCCCAGAGGGTCCCTGGCTGGGGCTCACGTGGGGCAGATTTGGCACAAGAGCAGCCTGCAAGCGTTTGCCCTCCTTTATGTAAGCTCATGTTAGAACTGTTTTACATTAAAACTCTTTTAAATTAAATTATATAAAATTGATTTTATATTGAAACTGGGACTGCCGAGCCCTGGGAGAACAAGGAAAACCTGACGTCATGGCTAATGCTATAAAGGGCAATTTCCAGCGAGGGCCCAGTTTATACCTTTGCCATGGATGCAGAGCTTGGTGCCACGGGCCAGCGCTGCGGGAGGGACGGGCCACATCCCCCAGGGGTCCCTGCATGCTAGGGGCCAGGGACTACAATGCCAAGGGAGGTCCCAGCACAGACCCTGTGAACCCTCCTGGCAGGCTGGGAATGGAGGTTGTGGGATTCCTGCTGGGACCCCCCTGCTTTTTGTTTCACTTCCCAAGGCTGTGGCAGCCCCCTCACCCAGAGATCTGGCAATGGAACTGGGGCAGGCAGCAGGGAGGTTGCCAGGCTCTCGGGTCACAGTGAGGGGACAGGGGAGTTCTCTTACCTCTCCTCCTGGCACGTGAACACTGTGCTGCTCTGTGCTTGCTTTTGAAGTGTAGTAAACACAGTATTTAAAAGAACACATCTTTTAAATACACGGCTTTCCTATAAACAAAGACACGGCTTGCATAATAAACTAATAAAAATAACCTGCATTCTAGCCTGCAAAGAATGCTATTGGTTTCAAAACAAGCAGCATTTTATATGATAATTAAAAGCAGAAAACTCTCAAGACATGGGATTGAGTATTTTTCTTGGACTGAACATAGGAGCTGAGAACACGTCTCTATTTTGGGGGCAGTGACATCTCCCCACTGCCAGAGAGAGTTTAACATAGGCAGGGTCAGAGCGAGCTCCAGCCTGGGACGCAGCATGGATGGAATTAGTGGAATGGTTTCGCTCCAGGGCCGTGCGCTCTGGTCCCCACTGCTCCTCGACGTGGAGGCACCACCAGCTCCGAGCGGGGAGGCAGCGGGAGGTGTTGGACCCCTGGGCACGTGCCCTTCGTGAGTGTCTGCCCTGCGTGGGTGTCAGGGCTGATGGGCAGGGCTGGGAGGCAGTCGTGGGGGCAGCGGTGGGCTCTGGGTACAGCTGGTGGCTGCTCATGGGTCCTGCTCCTCACCGCTGCCAGTGTCGCAACTCTGTGCTCAGGGCATCGGGCACAGGGCTGGGGTGCCTGGCCAGAGTGGTGCTGGGAGTGTGCCAGTGCTGCAGGACCCCAGCCCTCACTCTGCCTCAGTTCCTGCCCACGGTGCCAGTGGTTTGGGGGTTGCAAATCGTGCCTGCTGAGCGCTGGCAATAACCACCACCTCTCTCCTGCTCTTCCAGTCAGCACCGAGCTGAGTCAGGGCTGTGCCAGAGGCTGCGACCTGTGCTCCGAGTTCAATGGGTGCCTGAGGTGTTCCCCCAAACTCTTCATCCTTCTGGAGAGGAACGATATCCGACAAATTGGGATCTGCCTGCCTTCTTGTCCACTGGGATACTTTGGCCTTCGCAATACGGACATGAACAAGTGCATCAGTGAGTGTGGCGGATGGAGGGAACAGTCATGGGTGGGTGGCAGAGCTCTGCAGGGCATCGTGTGCCTCCACTCGGGTGACGGGAGCTGCTGTGGCTGTATGGAAGGGGAGAGCAGTGCTGAGCAGGGCAGCCACCTGCAACAACCCTGCTCAGCACCACAGAGGCATGCTGTGGGCATGGGATCTTGCAGAACACTTGGGCAGCTCTGTTACCTGGGCTGCCAGAGTGGCACCCTCTTTCTTTGGGAGGAGGGAGGTCCTTTCAGCCATTTAGGTACTGCTCAGACAAGTGCCTTTTCACCTCCCCTCCTGCTCACCACAGCCAGGCAGCTCTGAGTGAGATCACTGGCCTGTGGCTGCCTCTTGATACCAGAGCACCAGAAAGAGCTGGACATGGAAACATGCAATCACTTCCCTGGCAGTTCCATGCACAGCACCCTCCTGGCAAGGTTTCCATCTAACTCCCTTTCTGTGCAGCCCATCCCACAGCTGCAGCTGCAGCTCCTGATCCAGGACCTTGCTCTGTCCCCTTTGGCTGACTGATGATCAGCTGAACACCAGCCCAAAACTTTCCCACCCTGCCTGATTCTGTCCTGGCAGCAGCTGCTGTGGGCTGTGAGAGCTGCAGCACAGGGCTGTCCTGTCCTGTACCGGGAATGGTGCAAACAAAACTGACTTCTGAGTGGCACAGCCAGGCTGGCAGGATGCTCAGAGATGTCTCAGAGACCTTCCCTGGCTGCTGGAAGATCCCTGGGAGCCAGGACTGAGCTCTGAGTGACAGCGTGGAGCTTCTTGAGCCTTTTGCTCACATCAGACTACATGATAACTTTGGTTGTTTGTGGTTTTTCTTTCCCCAGAATGCAAAATTGAGAACTGTGAGTCCTGTTTCAGTCGAAACTTTTGCACAAAATGTAAGGAAGGCTTGTATTTGCACAAAGGGAGATGTTACGTCACGTGCCCCGAAGGCTATGCTGCTGCCAACGGCACCATGGAGTGCAGCAGTCCTGGTAAGTGTGACCTCGGGCCCAGCCCTGTGCCCTGTTGTGGGTGGGGGTGATGGCACAGCCAGTCCTTTGTGGGGCAGAGCCCTCTGGGAGCCACCCTGGGTGGGGAGCAGCCCCCAGTGTTTGTGCAGTGTGACCCAGAGTTGGTGAGGTGCAGCAAGGAAGGGGCTGCTTGGGAATTTGGGAAGCTGCTGGGGAAACACATTCCCTTCCAGCCTAAGGTGCAGGGAGAGATGTGATGTTGTGCAAGGGCTCTGGGAAGGCCTGAGGCAGCAACCCAGGAACGGGGAGTTACTGCTGGACTCTCTTGTTATCCGGCAGCACAATGTGAAATGAGCGAGTGGGGGCCCTGGGGGCCCTGCTCCAAGAAGAGGAAGCTCTGTGGCTTCAAGAAGGGCAACGAAGACCGGACACGGAGGATTCTGCAGGCTCCCTCTGGGGACGTGTCCCTGTGCCCACCCACCACAGAGGTGCGGCGATGCACTGTGCAGAAGAGCCAGTGCCCCGAAGGTGAGCATCCTTTCCCACACCCTGTGTCAATTGGTCAGAGATAAATATTCAGCCCAATGTCCAGTATCACTGTGCACTTCTCTGCCCTTCTGTGGTGCAGAGGGCACAATGTGATGGCAGCTAGGACAAGCCCTGGGTGAAAGAGGCACAGCCCCCCCCAGGGGGTGATGCTCAGCACAGCTTGCTGCACATCCTACAGGCTTTCAGCTGCTTTAGTTTCTTCCCTGGTCAAGAGCAGCTGATGGTGCATGCTTGTGTGCTGCTGTGATGGGAGCCATCCTCTATCAGAGTGCTTAGGTCTGTTTTTCCAAGGAAATTGAGTGTCCTCAGGATGAATTATGGTTTGGTTTACTCCTGTTAAAGGATGGACAGGGATTGCAGCTGGGTTGAGTGTTCTGAGAGAAAGTGGTTCTGAGCAGTGACTAACAGCACAGGGATCAGCCAGTGAGGCAGGGGGAGGTGGACATGGACGATCCATTCTCTGATGGCTTCTTCCACTGGGGAGCCTCACGTTGCCTCTTTGCTTTACTGCAGGGAAAAGGAAGAAAAAGGAAGAGCAAGGAAAGCAAGATAATGGAAACAGAAATCGGAAAGACACCAAAGACACTAAGTCTGGCACCAAGAAGAGGAAGAGCAAACAGAGAGGGGCTGCAGGGCCCGCGACACCCGCTAGCCCTGCCCAGTAGCTGGCCCTGTGTGTCACCTGATGGCAAGACTCCATTGCTGCTATGTATATGAAAGCTTTATCGAACAGAGCACTGCTACACCACACCTACACATGTCCAGACAGACATATACTCCAGACTGACCTAGAGACTGACAGAGGCCACGCACACAACACTTAAGGAGGCTGCACACGCACCCCGCAGAAGGACATTGTCGAGGAGTGGAAGCGCACACGGAGGGGAAGCCCAAGGCCCCAGGGCTCTGCGGGGGCACTGCAGGGAGGAGAGGTGGAGCATGAGCCAGCAAAGGACACAGACCTGAGATTTCATGACCAAAGGCTTCAACTGGAGCCCGAGCATGTGGCCCCACGTGGCCCCAGTGCAGCCCCATGCAGCCAGGGGACTAGACTGGACTCGCATGGCTGCTTGCCCCAACCTGGGATCCACACACACATGGCAGTGGCCTCTTTCTCTTCTCCCCACCCCTTATTTTGTGTTTTAAGCTGTATGACTTTATCATTGCGAATACATGTTAAAAGTTTGTGGTAAGAGGTCAGTGGTATCTGCCCTGAATCTGCTTCAAAGAATTATTTCAAATTAAAAAAAACAAACAAAAAAAACAAACAAAACCCAAAAAACTAAAATGACAACCAGCTTCCTGAGTGTGTGGTTCATACCTTGGCCCCTATGGAGGCTGGTGTCCCACAGGACAGAGGAAACTCATCAAAGCTTTAAGAAAATCCCAGAGAATGCTGCCAGCTGCACTGCAGCCACAAACCAGCCGTCCTGCATGCGGGACCCTAGCTATGCCCCACGGAATTCCCCACTGAAGGATCTGCTTAACACACAGCAGATTGAGAAAATGAGAGGTTATGATGAACCACAGGTTGCCAAAATATTGTGACTCTGCTCGGACAGTCACAGCTCTGGGACCACTATCCGGGCTGGGGACATCCCAGTCCAGCTGCTGGACACCACCCTGGCATGTGGCAGGAGGGAGGCAGGCGGGAGGGGGAAGGCACGGCTCGGGTTCTGCAGAAGAGAAACAAATTTTTTAAGTTGGGTAGAAACTACTTGTCTGCATGCCGGCTGGAATTCCCTGGATTCTCCTGCTCTACATGAGCCAGCACCTGGGCAGAGGAACCAGGACAAGGACTGTGCAGGACAGACCCAGCGAGGTCCACGCAGGGTGCAGGGGAATCCTGCCTGCTCTGCACGGGGAGTTCTACCTGCAGCTGTGTCAAAAGCTGCCATGTCGCTCATTGCCCTCGTATTTTAAAATGTGCTTCCTCTGTACAAATATGTGGAGACACATTTAATTCCTCCAGAGTTCAGCAAAAGCCCTCTGGTTAGGAGGGATGGAGTTGGGGAGGTGCTGTGGCTCCCGGAGATGTGCCTGGGGTGGATCAGGGATGTGCTGCTGGAGCTGCAGCTCCCCTGGTAGAGTGATGGGCAGGGGAAAGCTCACCCCAGACTAAACCTGCCAAATCCAATCTCCACTGAGCTCGCTTCTGTACCACCCTCTGCTCTGTGGTTTTGGAGGGCAGAGAGAGACAGTGGGTGTGCAGGGACACCTGTGGGAGAGCCTCCCATCTCTCCAAGGGGTCACCTATCCACACCCACAGCCTTAGTCTTCTCCTGCAGCTCATGGCACCCTCTGAGGACTCGGCTCCAGCACAGGACATCCCAACTCGCTTCAGCGTCGCGCCTTGGCTCGGTGCAGGACGTGGGGGCTGCACAGTTGTTTCAGCTCCAGAGCTGTACCAAGCTCTCCGTGACTGCTCTGCTGGCAGAAAACCTTTCAGCCCATCATCCACTTTGCGTTTAAGTAAACAAGAAGCTGTTACATCTTTGAAAGGGGATTCCATTTCAGCACAATGATAAACGACCAGCATACCAAGCAAGGGAGAGAAAGAGGTTCTTAGAAGTCATGCTCTGAGTTGTTTATGGATCATGTTCAGGCGATTCCTGAAAGCCTCCCAGCTGAAAGATCCGATCTCATTCTCTTTCCTAGCCTGTGAGAGAAGTATGTTGTTTGTGCCATGGCGTTGTTTGTGAGCAGAACCATTTCCCCTTCTGCTTTCCGCACCCACCAGTGACCCGCTGGGGAACCTCAGCTTGCTGTGCCTCCCTCCTGCTCCCGTATCCCCATCCAGTTCTCAGCAAGGATCAGGGGAAAGGGAAGACTAGGAAGGTTTTCTACATGAGGCTCCGTTAATGACTCGATTCCCTACAGTAACTCCTGGCACTATTAGAGCAACTATTTCAAAACTCAACTGCGTATAATAAATCAACAGAACCTATTTTAGAGAACTCTAGAGGTTTTTAGAAAAACTGACAAACTTCTTCCTGCTGTAGCCTTTCCCCTTGTTTCTTCCTTTTTCACAGCAAAATGGGAAGAAAAAGGGACAAAGGCAACAGGAAGTTTAAAATGCATATTAAGAATATAAAAGATTTTTCAGTATGTGTAATTTTAAAATTAAATCGGTTTAGAATGATTAGGATAAAAAAAGAAGAAATCAATCCAATGTCTTTACTTTTTTGAATCAGCTCAAGAATTGGGCTCATTCCCACTCCCAGAGAGCTGGTTCAGTTATGAATTTGGGAAGATTCTGCCTTTGACCAATGTGAATTGCACGCTGAGCTCCCCAGTCCAGGTTGAGATGTCCTTAGCTAGGTGAGTTCACCTCAACTCACACGCACATGAATGCTCCCTTTCTGCCCACCAAATAACCCTGTTGTGGTGTTCTCTCCGTGGCATCACTGTAAAATACGCATCTTTACACCAATAAATCAATAAATGGGTTTGCTGAACCACCTTCATTTGTTTATTCACCAAAATTCGAGTCCAATCCCAAATAAACAAAACCGTCCACAGACAGACCAAGCCTCTCCTGAGAGCCAAAGGAATTGACACAGATCATGGATAGGAATGTCACTGCTCCGACTCCTGTGTGTATTCCCAGCTCTGTGCTGAACTGGAGAAGGAGCTGCTGGATGGACAAACAGACATGCTGTGGGGAACAAAGGGACAGGAATAATGAACAGCTTACAGCTGTGGGTTTGGAACTGTTTCATTTCTCTCTCATTTTCTGAGATTTAGAAGCTAAAGCAGACAAATGTCACCAAACACAGGTTGGTTCTGTCCTGTTCTTACCCTCTCTGGGTAACACAAATCTGTGTTTTTCATCAGCTACAGTCAATGAACTGTGTGCACACACACTCCTCACACAGTAATTCGCTGGCTTTCCACCCCCAGGGAGGTGGGGGCAATGTATATACTGCTTAGCCCATGTTTATGTTAAAATGATTTCTCACTCAGAAGAAATCTTAGCTTTGATTAAAGGAAACAGAGTAGGATAGCAAAACAGGTTATCTCCAGCACTATTGTTTGGATTACATTGTCTGAGAACACTAAAAGGGATAGTTCATATATATATTTACAGATTTTATTAAGTCAATAGTCTTTGTGGAGAGACGTTAGGAACCATGTTTTTTTAAAAAATCTCTATTAAAATTACAGAAATACCAGTGTATTTAACCAGTCACCATAAATAAATCACCCCAATGGCACTTATGTACACGGTAATACATCACACACAACTGAATGCCAAACCATAGTTTAGATGGAGCTGCTTGCTGAAATATCTCTATGATTTTTTAAGATTAGCAAGATCTTAGTGGGGAAAAAAAGAGGCAGCTGGGTAGGTTGTGTTGTTATTTACAGCCCGAGGTGAAGCTCCAGGATAAAGGCACTGACAGGGCTGCGCAAAGCCACGGCCCCTCCTGTGCCCCACGGGAGCTCACCCTGCCAGGGAAGAAGTTACTTTTCACCACTGTTAAAATCAAACTCTGCAAGAAAACATTAATATGGGACTGCTTTAGCCTCCAGAGCACGCCAGGTCTCCAGAGTGAAGCTGAGGGCTCTGTGGGACGGGCACAGCTCTGAGCCCCCCATGCTCCCAGGGCTCAATGCTGCAGGGCACAGCTCAGCCTGGGCTCTCAAAGTCCTCTTACACCTTTCAGCCTCTTGTTTTGACTTGGGTTTTCTCCTCCCTCCCGCCTTCCTGTTGTTTTCAGTCCCCATTTTGGGAACTCCAGGTCCAAGGCAACAATCTGGGATCACTTTGTTTTTTCTGTTTAGGAGCCATCAAACCCGGAGCCTTTTGCCAGGGAGCCCTGTCTCCTGCTCCTCTCAGGTCTATCCCTGAAAAGCTATTCCTTGGGAACTGAGCTGGGAAAGCTACTGTGCTGATAAACCATCTGTGGTACCTTCTGGATATGATTTTGAAGGCAAGCTATGAAACTCACTCGTGTCCTTGTGCCCTGCAAGGAATGGCTGCAATAGGGTGAGATGGCTGATGCTGCTTTATCCAGTTAAATAAAACAGAAGAGCTCAATACCACACTGAGAAAGGGCTCCAAGTGCAAGTCCAGTCTTGTTCTGAGCTCTTGGAAATCTACTTTTCCTTCACTTAATTGACAAAATCTGTAGATCATACAAGGAAGACGGTCCCTGCCAAAAATCCAACATCACTAGTTTTTAATAACACAATGGGAATAACCCCTCGGAACATATGTAATTATGGGAATGAATCATTCTGATGGCATCACGTAACCCCATTCACTGGGATTTGACAAGGATGAGGCCACATAAAACTCGAAATTATTTCATTTCAGCCCTGGCCAGGGCAGTGGTGCTGAGGAGCTGAGGCCGTGTGGCAGAGCTGGTGGAGACTGAGCTCCGAGCCTGCTGTCCCTGCTGGTCCCGCTGCAGCCAAGGGACACAGGACAAGAAAACGTTAAAGATGGAAAGGGAGGGGATGCATCAACAGCAAAGGAAAAGCTGTGAGTCATAAAGCAACGAAAGATCAGTTTAGAGGAGCAAAATATCCAACCCTTGTGTTATCAGATACACAATAAATAACGGCAGCCTCGGGGGTGCTGCGAGTTAAACACCAACTGCTGGCCCCAGTAATGGAATGTGGGTCAGGGAACATGTGAGAGCAAGGGGAGGGCAGTGGAAAGGATGAGTTGGTGCGAGTCTGAGTGCAGGTCCCACATATTATCAGTAGGATCTTTCCTTAGGAAGAAAATCCCAGCTTGTAGCCCACTCCGACGGGGACAGGGGACTGGGGACAGGGGCTGAGCCCTCCCTGCCAACACTTCCAGCATGGGAATTCAGCACCCAACTCTGGGGCATCCCCAAGACAAGTTCTCCGCGCCACAACCTCCTGCCCAAAGCTGGCTGGGTCTGTTCTCTCACAGAAAGAGACAGCGACTTTCTGGCTGCCCCCCAAGATCTCTTGCTAACAATAAAGAAGGAGTTTTCTTAAGGGAAAGGAAGAAAGAGTGGGGGAGAGCAGAGCAAGTATTACTCAACTATTTAGTCTAAAATTTTGGAAATCAAAAGGATCTTCTGACAGATTGATATCGACTCTAATAGAAAACACACTTGTCCCAGGAAAACTCTCCTACATGAGCCTCAAGTCTGATAGCTTAAACAATTATCTACAATTTGGAATTGATTTTTTTATGCCCACATCAGTGTGTACTTTTTCAATGCCCAAGGCACAGATAATTCCATTAAGAGAAAAACCAGAACTCGTAGGCTTAAGCCAAACAGCCTCCAAACTCCAGGCTCCATCTTACAAAACATCTCCCAGGCCTGACTCATCAGGGCTCCCTTGTACAGCAGGGGACTCTGCACCTCACAGCAAAACACTGAAAATCATTAAAGGAACAAAATCCCAGCAGCTCTGTTATTGTTCTGGGTTTAGAGGAGCATTAGCAGCTCCAGAAGGACGTTGCACTGGCCAGGAATGCTCTGCTGCTAATAAGTGATTAGGAAGGATGGGCCAGAGCTGTGTTTTGGGGAAGGATTCCCCAAGGTGCTGAGCCTGGCCCTGGCCCAAGCTCTGGTATCAATTAACACTGTTTCAGTGCAGCTTTGTTCACTTCCCCTAGGTGAGGAGCTTTCAGACTGCTATTAGAGTCTGGCAGTAACACAAATGTAGGCTTAGGCTTGAGACATAGAATTTGCCTAAATTTCATTTGTTACCGTGCTGTCTGTGCGATTCTTCACACGCACATGAAAAAAGTGGTGTTATTTCCAATTTTTAAAATTCTTTGCCCCAGTAAGTGAGGAAAAAACAGCTCCATGTGCCTATGAACACCCACCAGTACCGCCCTGTGTGCAAACCTTTACCATGGCAGTGCCCCCCCAGCATCCCCAGTGCTCCTCCAGCTGCCCCAGTGCCCCTCCATTAGCCCCAGTGCCCCTCCAGCAGCCCTATTTCCCCCCAGCAGCCCATATCCCCCCAGCAGCC
>VXBX01009408.1:145140-158719 GCA_013400415.1 Scytalopus superciliaris
CAGCGGCACCGGCACCGCCGCCATGGTGAAGCCGCAGTTCAAGGGACGATGCACCATCAACCCCTCCCGCGCCAGCACCAACCCCGGTACGGGCCGGGCCGCGGCGGGACCGGGCCGGGACTGGGAGGGGAACTGGGCCGGGACTGACTCGCTCTTGTCTCCGCAGATCGCGTCGGGGGCGCGGGGGGGGACAACATGCGCGACCGAGCGACCATCCGGCGCCTCAACATGTACCGGCAGAAGGAGCGCAGGTGGGGACGGGCGGCGGAGCGAGCGGGGCTGGGTGCGGTGGGAGCCCGAGAGCTGCCGAGCCGCACCCTGAGCCTGAGCCTGAGCCTGAGCCTGAGCCTGAGCCTGAGCCTGAGCCTGAGCCTGAGCCTGAGCCTGAGCCTGAGCCTGAGCCTGAGCCTGAGCCTGAGCCTGAGCCTGAGCCTGAGCCTGAGCCTGAGCCTGAGCCTGAGCCTTACCCTGAGCCTGAGCCCAGAGCCTTAGCCTGAGACTGATCCAGAACCTGATCCTGAGCCTGAGCTTGATCCACAGTCTGAGCCTGAGCCTTAACCTGAGCCTGATCCAGAGCCTTATCCTGATCCTGAGGCAGATCTTGAGCCTCGCCCTGAGCCTTACCCTGATCCTGATCCTGAGCCTCACCCTGATCTTTAGCCTGATCCTTCCCCTAATCCTTAACTCACCCAGAGCCTGAGCCTGATTCTGATCCTGTGCCTGATTTTGAGCCTCACCTTGAGCCTGATCCTGAGCCTTACCCTAGACCTGATCCTGACCCAGAGCCTTACCCTGATCCTGATCCTGACCCAGAGCTCCCAGCAGCCCAGCAGTGTCCCAGAGGTACAGGTGGGAAACACACTGCAGAACAGCTGGTGCATCCCCCTGGAATGTCCCAGTGAGCCCCAAAACCCCACAGAATTCCCGAATTTCCCACAGCAGCATTGCTCAGAATGCCTGAAGGGCCTGACTCCCCCTGTGCCCCACAGAGGGATCCCCTGAGGGACCCCCTCTCGGGGTTCTCTCCCTGGGGAGCAGCTCCCACCGTGTCTGTGCCTTGGGGATTCTGGGTCCTGGCTAACATCAGCAGTTTTGGTTTGTTTTGCCCCATTTCCCACTGTCTGGGGAGCAGGGGAGGAGTGATTTGGAGAGTTGCTGCATTTAAACAGGTCTCAGCTTGGGAGTGAGTGCCCTGCAGAGCTGGTGGGCACAGCTGGCTGAAAGGCTCCAGAGAAAACAGAGTGGGCTTTGCTAGGAAGTGGTCCTTGATGCCTTTTGCAGCCCCATGAGCCCTTCCTGGGCTGGCCCAGAACAGCTGCAGGGAGGCTCTGGCAGGCTGGAGTGAGAGCCAGGGCTGTGACTAGGGGTGCTTTAACACAGGAGAGCACTGGCTGTAGGTGAAGGCTCTCTCTGCATTGCGTGGCTGTGTTTCTGGCCTGGTGCACACGGATTCTGGAGGGGCCAGTGCCCTGACATGTCCTGGTGTGTCCCTTAGGAACAGGCATGGCAAGGTGATCAGACCCCTGCAGTTTCAGTCCACGGTGGCGCCGGGCACGGTCGCGAGGGTGGAGCCAAATATCAAATGGTTCGGTGAGTTTTGTTCAGCTTCCAGGCTCAGCAGGCTTAAAAACTGTTGGGCTTTGTGTGTCTGGAGGGTGTTTGTTTCAGAGTCGTGGTCTGAGGGGTGTGTGGGGAAGGGGCTGGAGCTGAGGGATCCCTGCCATGGGTGTGGGCACACCCCTCACCCCCCTGTGCTTTGGGGGTTTTGCTTCCCACACCTTCCCCTAAGGGTGGTTATTGTGTCTCCCGTGGTCATTCCCTGGGGTTTGCCCATATGCATGGATTTTGAGTGTCCTACAGATACTTCCAAAATTTCCTTTAAATGATGGGAAAGAGAGGGATCGGCCTATTTGTGCTAATTTGGGGTTGGTCTCAAGTAAAATCCTCTGGTTTTGCCACTGGTATTTTTGATCCCAGATGGAGAGTCTGTGCTTTGTTAGTGTCCCCGGGGTGTTTGGAGCAGTTAAGACGAGGAGTGGCCAGATGCAGAGTTTGTTTTTCCACGCAGGAAATACTCGTGTGATCAAGCAGTCATCCCTACAGAAATTCCAGGAGGAGATGGAGAATGTGATGAAGGATCCTTACAGGGTGGTTATGAAGCAAAGGAAGCTGCCCATGTCCCTCTTCTACGACCGGATCAAACCACACGTGGGTGTCCCTCCCCGTGCAGGGCTGGGTGTGTGCACGGGGCTGTCAGGAGGGGGATTTGCCTGTGGATGTGTCTCTGCTCACTCTGGGGAAATGTTGGGTTCTGGAAGCTTTGGAGAGGCAGCTGTAGGGGGTTCCTTGGGGAAAGGTGTTTCTGATTCCCTGTCACTGTGGGCATGGAGTGTGAGGGCAGAAAAACAGTGAGAAGATATGTTATTCAATAGGAATTCTCATTTTGCAGTAGGAAATTATCCCAAAATTCCTTCCCTGTGAGGGTGGGCAGGCCCTGGCACAGGGTGCCCAGAGAAGCTGTGGCTGCCCCATACCTGGAAGTGTCCAAGGCCAAGTTGGATGAGGCTTGGAGCAACCTGGGCTAGTGGAAAGTGTCCCTGCCCATGGCAGGAAGGTGGAATTGGATGGGTTTCAATGTCCCTTCCAACCCAAACCGTTATGGGATTCTATAACAGGTTATGATATTACCATATTATGATATATTCTGTGATAGTGTGTCTGCTGATGTTTTAATGCCTCTAACAGCTCCTGGGCCTTTTCTGAGGCTGCTTCACTCTGCAGACACTCATGTGATGAATTTGAACGTGTGTTTTATCCTGTACCACAAATTCTTGTGCATGCAGCCTTCAGTTCTAGTACATCGAGTTTAAGTTATTGCCAGTTTTTTTCATGGTGTCTGAACTATTATTTTGGACTCTTGGTAGCTATTTTGTCATATGGAAACTTTCTAAGTTTTATCTAATAAAAATGTTACTTAAATTAAGAAAAGGTTATGTTAAAATGTGCATTACAAAAACAAATTGCTGCTTTCAGTAGTGAACTGTTTGCTGTTCCAAGAAAAGTTGGCTTTCATTGTGAGTTTTAAAAATCTACAATTTTGATTGTAATTGTCCCTGACAAAAATCTGAGAATTTGGCGAGATTTGTGCTCTTGTTTGAAAAATAAGAAATGATCAAAGATAGCAGCTGAATTTTCATCATTGTGGCTGTAATTGCCTTTGACACCATTTATGATGGGAGAACTGAAACACAGTTCTTTGGCAAGTGCAGAGTGTTTCGTTGCTTATTAAATATCCACTCTTGTGTTTCCCAAAGCTTAAGCTGGAAAACTCAAACATTGTTATGGACATGCCTGTCACTTGTCACAGGCTCCAGAGCTGTGTTGGACTCGGGGCTCCTTCACTACGTGTCACCAGAGAGGGGAAAAAATGGTGCTTGGGGTTGTTTTTTCTTACCAACCTGTTTTTCCTCAGACATCCAGGGTTCACATTCTTGACACAGAAACATTTGAAACAACGTTTGGCCCCAAATCACAGAGGAAAAGACCAACTCTGTCTGCAAGTGACGTGCAGTCTCTGGTGGAGAATGCTGAGGCCTCCTCAGAGTCTTATGACCAGGGCAAGGACCGAGACCTGGTGACAGAGGACACTGGTGTAAGGTGAATGGAAAGGAGAAATGATTCCTTGTTTACCTGCCTGAAAAGCCAGCCTTTTTTTTAAAGAAGTACCTGGTACATCCAATCAATGCTGTTACTGTGTGAGGAGTAAGGAAAGTGAGATTGGCCAAATTTGGGATTTGGGCTAAATCACAGCTGTTACTTGGGCCTTGTCCCCTCTTTTGTCTGTAAATGGCTTTAGAGAAGAGAAGACAACACTGTGACCCTGTTTTTGTGGTTGCTGATGTCTCCTGTGATGTCTTCCAGGGATGAAGCACAAGAGGAGATCTATAAGAAAGGACAGTCCAGAAGAATCTGGGGTGAGCTCTACAAGGTAAGCGGCACTTGGAATTCACAGCTGAATCACATCTGTGACACAGACAAGGGGGTTCAGCACAGCATTGAAGTCCTGTACAACAACAATGAGAGAAGCTCTAGAAGAAAGCAGAGTTTCATTTTCAAATCTCTCTGTGAATGAGCTTGATTCTTGGGCTCTTGTCCTACTGGAACAAACATTCTTAAAACACATTATCAAGAGAAGGACTGGCAGAGCGGAGATAACAGTTTCTCTTGGATTCACTTCACAAGTAAACCAGTCATGTTCCCTTAAGTTTCATTAGGCTAAAAACATGTGGCATGTTGATGGGGTCATCTTAGGAGAGTTCTGACCCTCAATTCCCCGTGAGCCACCCTGGCTGCTAGAGAAATGGAGACTGAGAGTTTGTGTGCTCTCAGCGACTGTTAGGTGTGAAATTGCTTGACTTTTTGCTCTGAATTTCTGAATGTAGCTTAAAACCCTTTCATTTGGATCTTAAAGCACTGGGAACGATCGAGCAAAACAGATTTCAGTAAGAGGCTGCCAAAACTGCAGGAAAAAGCTGTGAAACAAATTCACTTGGCTGGAAGCAAGTCGTAAAATGACAGCTCCCTGCTGTAGATGCTTAGTGGACTAACAGCAGGTTCCTGCTTGGTTGTGTGTTTCATATTGATCCAGAAAACATGCTTTATACCCTGATCCATTATGAAATGGCAGAAGGGAACTGCTGCTGAATGGATGATGAACACTGGGGGTTTTTGTACCGGAGCAATTAGTTTTCCCATTTGGGTGCAGTGTTTTCTTTCCCTGGTGCATAGGAACAGGTAAAAGCTACTGTTCAGGTGTCCAGTTTGAATTCAGAGGGGATTTAGGAGAGGAGGGAATGGAGCATCAGTGGACATTAATCTGAGCTTCACTAGTCTGTGTGGAAGTAGCAGTTGTTTGTGAAGGATATGAGGTTTTTAAATTAATGGTGTAGTTGCAAAAATGTTTTCATTTGGGAGGTACAGATGTCTTGCTTCCTGTAAAATCCTTTCCTTCTGTGTGATTGTTTTATTTTTCAGGTGATTGACTCATCAGACGTTGTTGTTCAAGTTCTTGATGCCAGGGATCCCATGGGCACTCGCTCCCCTCATGTGGAATCTTACCTTAAAAAGGAGAAACACTGGAAACATCTCATTTTCGTCCTGAACAAATGTGATCTCGTTCCTACCTGGGCTACTGTAAGCACAGTCCTGCCTGTTATTCCTTGGACTTTCTTTGTTCCTGTTGCAGCCCTGCTGTAGCTCCATGCCAGTCCCCATGCTGGTCTGGAAGAGTGTACTGCAAGTGGGGCACTGGGAGCTCTCTGCTTGCCTGCTGTAAAAGTAACAATTACGATGTAAATCTGTCCAAGTTTGGCTGAGTTGAGCAACACTCACCAGCCACAAATTCCCTACTTCCTCTGTCTGGATTTAACAGTTCAGCTGTTGTCTCCAGAGTATGCTAAATGTTAGTCTGCCTAGGATCCATATCCACCCCAGCTGGTTTGCTTTATGTCGTTAAACTAATGAGTTTTAGCTAGCAGTGAAGGCGTTTTTGGGAAATTGTTTGTCTTTTTTACAAACAATACTCAGTGCTTTTTGCTGTTGGGTTGGGGAAATGCTTCAAAGGTTCTTCCCTAGCAATATTCCTGGCCACTGCAGTTGTGAGCCCAGTGCAGTGTCACCCCTCCAACCCCAGGTCTCTAACTCAGTCCCTTTTGCCTCTCCAGAAACGCTGGGTCGCTGTCCTTTCCCAGGAGTATCCAACACTCGCTTTCCACGCCAGCCTCACAAACCCTTTTGGCAAAGGTGCTTTCATACAGCTTCTAAGGCAGTTTGGAAAGGTACAGAACAATTTGGGGGATCTGTGTGGTTGGTTCGGGGGATTAGTGTGTGGGTTTTGCTTGGTTAGTGTTTGGGGTTCAGCACTGTCCCTCACTCCGAGGTGTAAAAGGACTTGTTATTTCTCTCCAGTTACACTCTGACAAGAAGCAGATCAGTGTGGGGTTCATTGGTTACCCCAACGTTGGCAAGAGCTCAGTGATCAATACCCTTCGGTCCAAGAAGGTCTGCAACGTGGCCCCCATTGCAGGGGAAACAAAGGTAGGAACATCCCTGTGTTAAAGATAGAAATAAGCACTGAAGATACAAATAAGTATGTGGTCAAAGGCAGAATTCATGTAAAATCAGCCCAATGACATTGTCAAGTCCAGCACTGAGCTGCACAGGCTGTGGAGTGGCTGATGGGCAGTCCCTGGGAATTGGGGCATTGCTCTGGCAGCATTCCCGAGTTCCCACTCTGCCGTCCTGCAGTCCTGGGAATGCCCTGTGTCTGTGCTCTCCTGAACCAAGCGCTGGGTCAGGCTCTGTTAGTGCTGGTTCTCTGACTCATCTTCACAAACGCTCAATGGGCAACTGCTGATCTCTTCCAGGTGTGGCAGTACATCACCCTGATGCGGCGGATTTTCCTCATCGACTGCCCAGGGGTGGTTTATCCCTCAGGAGACACGGAGACAGACATTGTGCTGAAGGGAGTGGTATGTGTCTGCATGGGATGCTGGAGGGCTTTGCTGTTGTCTGTGTGATGGGCTCAGAGGAATGAACACACACTCCCAAAGGGTTGATCCTCTACTGTGCACTTCCAGGTTCAAGTTGAAAAGATTAAGAGCCCCGAAGACCATATTAGTGCCGTGCTGGAAAGAGCCAAAGCAGAGTACATCAGGAAGACCTACAAGATTGATTCCTGGAATGATACAGAGGACTTCCTGGAGAAACTTGCTGCTAGGACTGGAAAACTGCTAAAGGTGTGACAGCTTCCTGCATTTGCAGGCTGGAACAGCGTGTGGCCTGTTACTGAACATGGGAAATGGGAATGTTTCTGTTGCTCACAGGGTGTGGGAAGGCTCTGTGTCCTGCAAACATGCACATAAATTGTTGCTGGGTTTTTTCAGGGTGGTGAGCCTGACTTGCAAACTGTGAGCAAGATGGTTCTCAATGACTGGCAGAGGGGCAGAATCCCATTCTTTGTGAAGCCACCAAATGCAGAACCAGGTCAGCCAGATCCCCAGGTGAGAATGTCATGGTTGTGCTTCCTCTTCCCACATATTATTTTATTTTCCTAATGGAATTGGCTGCTGCTTTTCCCAGAGTGCCCTGAGACTTGGACACTGCACGTCCAGGGCTCTGCCCAAGCCTGGTCACTCTAGTGTCGAATTCAGTGAGGACCAGGTTTGTGCTGTGCTCTTTGCAGAGGTATCTGAGCCAGTACTGACTACCAGAAATGTCAGTGATTATCACATTGTCCCCTTAGGCTTTTTCCAAAGAGAAAATAGAAATCGTTCTCAGAGGTGGTAGTACAGACTTTGTGGATAATATATCCATGACACTCTTCCTTGCAGCCTCCTGCTTTGGAAGCAGCTGTGACATCAAGCCAAGACAACACTGAGGAGAAAGTCTCTGAGTCGGTGATATCAGATGTGGAGGCAGCAGAAGAGAACAACAACACAGACAACGAAATCAGGCAGCTCATGTCCCACGTTCGGCAGAACTTCGGCAGGATTAACGTGGCACCTCAGTTCTCAGAAGAAGACCTGATTCCTGTGGATGTGCCAGGCTTTGATGAGACAGACAGTGATTCTGGTGGAGAGGAGGAGCTGGAGGAGGAGAAAGAAGAGAATGAGCAACATCAGGATCCAGGAGAGGAGGAATCGGAGGTGGCTGCACCAGGTGCCAGGGAGAGCTCTAAAGCAGTTCTGAAGGCTATAGAGGACAAGATTGCAAAATACAAAAAATTTCTGGATAAAGCCAAAGCCAAGAGATTCTCAGCAATAAGGTACCTGAATCTGTCCAGTATTTTGCAGGGGGGAAAAGGGTTGATGTGGCTCTGCTGTAGGTCCACTTCATTCCTGCCTTGCTTGACATGTTCTGCAACACATAAGCCACAGTTTATCTAGTTTAATCATTTGGGTTGGAAATTTGTCCAAGCAGCCGTTTGGTTTTGACAGGTTATTCCAAGAAGTGCTATTTACCAGCATAATTAAAAATATTCTCACTTTTTTGAAAGTTGGCTCTTAAGCTATGGGTTAGAAATATCTTGGTATTCTGGGCAGCAGTATTGCATCCTTGGATCTCTCATTGGTGTTGGGTAAAACCAAGGTTAATTCCTACCTCAGTATGCCAGCTGGGTCTCTGTGCATGTGCAGAGTATCCTGGCCCACAGAGCAGGCCCAGTTATAGCAAAGCTCACTCACCAGCCTTGTGAGGACTGAGGTTTCAAGGTTAAATGTTATACTTTGTCTCTTGTGCAGCACAGCAATTCCAGAGACTAGGGTACTGCAGTACTGGTTTTTAGGTGCAAAGACTGTGGCTTTGGTGCTGACGGGGAACTGGGATCTGCTGGAGACTGGTGGCTTCTTGGAGGTGGTCACAGTTTGTGTCACAACAATCTTTTATTGCTGATTTTATCTTCTGTAGAATCCCTAAGGGACTAAGTGACAAAGTGTTTGCGAAATCTATGCAGAAGGCTGAAGAACCCAAAGAAACTGAAGACAGAGGTAAAACAAGATCAGTAGATGTTCTTAATCTACATTTGGAAATCCAGAGAAGAAAGGGAGTTAGGGGAAGAAGCACCCACTGGCTCCTGTGTGCAATTTCTCTTCCTCTAAATCTACTTAAATCTCCCCTTAGCTGACCCAAGGGCTGCTGACCTGCTGCAGCCTCGCTGTGGAACACCTTTTGTGTGTGATGGGAGATGTCTCTGTCAGTGAGGGAAGTACAGTGAAGGCAGATGTTGTGTTCCCAACAGCCTGGGCTCCAGGCAGGCTGCAGCCAGAGCAGCTCCCAGTCCCTGGGCTGTTAGAGGAGGGAGTGGATGGGGGTTGGAACATTATAAAAGTACAGAGATACTTCAAGGCTATAGGTTTTACTGTGGCTTCAGATGCCATAGGCAGTTGATTAAAGGCACAGTCAGGAGGGAGACCCCTGTTCTGAAAGGTCTGGAATTCTGGGCTTGTCTGGGGCTGGGAGCAATCTGCTTCTTGAGAGCAGTTTTCGCAGTAATAGCTGCTGATTCTCTGGTGAGGAACATGCATGTTGTTTTGGGTAGAAGCTCTTAAATAAGGCCAAAGGAATGTGTTGCTCAAGGAGCTGGGATGGAGACCCCAGTCTGAAGTCTTACAAACAAATGGGTGTTCTGGAACATACCAAAGTGTGTTATTTCTGCTGTTTGCAGGGAGCACAGAGAAGAAAAGAAAGAGGAAAGCAGAAGAGGAATGTGATGATGATGATGACCAGTTGGGTAAACAGCCTCGCAAGAAACTCACATCCAAAGAAGTAAGTGTGGTTTCTTGAAGTAGAGCTGAGCAGGGACATAGAGCTGGCTTTTTTACTCATGGATTGCCCGTTTTCACCAAAGAGCTTTGAGACTGGGCATAGGCAGGAGGGGAGTGAAGACTGAATTCTGCTATGAATGTTCTGTCACAACCTCTGACACAACTTTTGTCACAGCCCTCACCTGACTGTGCACTCCAGGTTGCTTCTTGTGTCTTGTTGACTATTTCTGTAAAGATTTGAAGCGTGGCTTTCTTTTTTAAGAGCAGGGGGTGGGTGGCTTCCCTATAGATTCACATCCGTAACATTTTGTTGGAAATTCTTTATTTTACTTAAGGCGTGTGGAATGTGCACACCATTGGAGAGCTGCAGGCATTGAGGCTATGGATGCTGGGGATTTGCTAATGTGTTTTGTCTGTGTTTGCAGAGGAGACGAGCCGAGAGGCAGCAGCGCTCCAAGAAAGTCGGAGTCCGGTATTATGAAACTCACAACGTGAAAAATAAGAATAAGAACAAGAAAAAAACTGGCTTGGAGGAACAAAGATCAAAGCACAAAAAATACAAACATAAGCAATAGCTGCTTATTCTATTAAATTTTACATAAAACAGTTCTAGTATGCGGTGGCTTTTTTTACTATAAAACTTGCAGTTCCCGTTCAAAGCCCAGTGTGACCGGTCTGTCCTGGCCCCAGGAACAGCATCTCCCTCTCTTTGTTTCTGCATCATCTGAAAGTTCTTTGTGCAGTTGGAGCTTGATGGTATTTCCACATCTCCGTCCCAGGCCAGCAAACACTGCGCTGGCCAAACAGCTCCTCCAGTGTTGCTCAGTGGTGGGTTTTGGGTGGGTTTTTTTTCTGGAAACTGGCTTTATGGGTTTTTTTCACATGACTACAGGGAATTCTCTTTCCCATGTCTGCTTGCTGTGTAACCAGCTGCTTGCACAGGTACCTCAAGTAGAGATTTCATTTGCTTCCACTGAGAAATGAATCTGTGACTGGCATCATGCCCCTTTGTTTCACCAGAAATGATCACTCAGACAGCTTCATGTCGCTCATCCTCAGATGGACATTTCCATGTGCAATTGACACCAACTTGCAGGTACTCAAGGAAATACCCCCAGACACCTAAGAATCACCTGCCATTTGTTGCTTGGTGCACATGACTTGCATTTCTTGTAGACACTTTCATATTGTTGCTGAATTTTCTACAGTGTTTTCAAATTAATAATATCAGAGAGATGTTTGCATTTTAAAATGTTTATTATTGCTTTGAAGGTCATTAGTACATTACCAAGAGGCAAGTTCGCTGTTCAAAGAGCTGACTGCTGAGATGGCACTGAAAGAGGGAGCTGTAATTAATAAAGCTCTTGAATTTCAACTCTTCAAGAGGGAAAGAACCCAGTAATGCTGCCTTCAGTTACTGGTAAGTGAAAACTCTAGATCGTTTTAGGAAGACAAATCTTTGTCACTAATTGCAAGCTTCTTGCTCTGACAGCTTTTCTGAGCCTGCCTCGAGGACAACAAAACAATTAGTTCTTTGCTGCAATGATGCTTTCAAGTTGTGTCTGAAAAACAAATGAGACAGTGAGGCAAATTAGATTCAACCTAAAACATAAACCTGCAGTGAAGGACTAAATTGCCTGTTGGATGTTCACAGTGAGGAGCTGAGGGATCCTGCACTGCTGCCAGGAGAGCCAGGCCAGGTTTGTTCCCCAGCCATTCCATTCCTTCCTACATGTTTTATAAATTAGCTTGTCGTTCCTGGCATGCCCAGTTGTTGCATTCTGAGGAGAAAAGAGCTGGCTTTGGCTCTGTACACTGAGAGACTCAGCTTAGAATGTAAAGCATCGAGGGGGGAAATTAAATAAAAGCTGTTGAAACAGTGGTTTGAATTCTCTGATTTCAAGCTGGACTGCATGAGCTAAATTAAATATTTGGCTCTCTAGCATTTGGAACATGAACTGACTCGGGTAGCAGAGTAGCTGGGAACAGCAAGTTTTGTGATTACTGAGGCAACTTGACGCCCAGTTAGTGGATTGATGGGAGCTGCCCCCAAAATAACCCACAGCAGTGGCACACACAGCTGGTGGAGTACAGGTAGTTCAAGGAAGAGACCTGGATTCAGGGGCAACACACATTTGATCTAACACAGTTACTCTATTTTCGCCCTAAAACATTACAAGACAGCCTGAAAATGTGGGTTAGAAAGTAGGACCTGCAGGAGCAGGGAAGGTTGAGGGAAGCAGCTTGGTCCAAGGGGAATGTTTTTAGCTGTAGCCAGAAACATTTGACATTGTTCAGGGTGACATTCTTTCCTTACTCAAAAGATGTGGGATTTTTCCTTTCAAAAACAAAGTACAGAGCAGAAGTTCTCACCAAAGCCACATGCACAAGTAATTACCCACTCCCTGCTGCAGGAGTACACAGTGGTTCTTGGGTAATATTTAATGTTAAATGGTGTGTTGTGTTCCCAGAGGGGCAGCTTTAATGGCTTTAATGAGAATTTTACCATTAGTATTTGGAACTGTGGTTTTTTACTGACCTTCAGCTGCTGGTTTGCCCGTTTGAGAAACAGAACCTCCTCATTGTGTTTCTTCTCTTCTATCTCACGCCGCTCATTTTCCTGTTTTTCAATAGCCTCACATTTAGCTTTCTCCTCGCTCACTTGTCTTTCCAGCTCACTCCTTTCCTCTTCCAGCTCTGCGATCTTGGGAAAAAGGGTACGGAACTCTCAAGTTTTGTTGGTTAACAGCCAATTGTCAGTTAAAACTTGTGCACAGCACAGCCTTTAAAGCGTTCCAGATACACCACCACCAAGGCTTCCGAAGCGCAGCCGAGCGTTTTGACGGTCTTTGCTGCCATCCCGTGGCAGCATCCCCGACTCACCCGCTTCTCCATGAGTGCCTTGCCCTGCTCGGCCTGCAGCGCCTTGCGCACGCCGAAGGCCACGCTGCTCTCGTACAGCGTCTGGTAGGCGGCCAGGGTGAGCTGCAGCTCGTCCCGCACCCGCAGCAGCAGCAGCCCCCGCTCCGCACAGCTCACCGTCGTCTGCCGGATCAGCTCGTCTGCAAGGGAGGGACAGCGCCTACAGTTTCCCTGGGAGTTTCTCTGGGAGTGCTGGACAGGCACACGGGACCTCTCTGACCCGTCCTCTGCTGCACAGAAACGCTGTAAGGAAGACCCCTTCCAGAAGGTTTCACTTCGAGGAGATTAGAGCTTCTCACTCAGGAAAGCTTTCCTGCCTAGAAGAGTTTTAGATGTTTTCTCCCCCTGCATTCCAGAGAAACTCCCTCTGGTATGAGGAAGAGATAAGTACTCAGATACATTCAAGTGCCAGCGACGATAAAAGCCTTGAGAAAACAGGGGTGTGTGTCTTTCCCCGGGTGTTTGAAGCAACCTTAGGATTAAGGTCAAGTGTAGTGTTCTTGACTTTGGAAATTAATTTCCACTGCCTGGCGTTTTGGGGGTACCTGCATGTTGTATTACTTCACACTGGGGTTTACTAGAGATGGTCTAATTGACTTTTTATTGTTATGTAGCATCGAGTGTCGTGGATAAAAGCAGAGTGATGGTACAAGCCCCTCGGGTAACAGCAGTGGTGCTGGTCCCCTGCAGCTGTAACAGGGTCACACCTAAGAATGTGTGCTTAAATATGACACCTAAGAATGTGTGATGACTCCTTGCAGTTACAGGGGAGCCTCCAGAGGATCCTGCTCCAACCCGTGGCCACCCCTTGCATCTGCGTTGTCGGAGTGTGTAACTTACACAGGGTTCTGAGCTATTTTAAACGAACTGTTAAGTAGAACCAAACGGGTTTGGCGCTGTTTCTCGCGCGTGGCAGCCCTGCCCGCTGGGTGCCAGCAGAGGGAGGAGCACTGACCGAAGCACTGGGTGTAGAGCTCCCTGCGCACGGGGCACAGCCCGGTCTCCCGGGCCTGCCGCTGCTGCAGCTGCCGGTCCAGCTGCTCCTGCAGCAGCACGACGTCCCTGCGGGTGCTGGGCGCGGTGGACACCTCCTGCACCCACAGCTTCTGCGCCTCCTCCCACTCCCTGCCGGACAGAGCGCGGCGCGTCACCGGGAGCCCCGCGGGCCCCGCGGCCGCCGCCGCCCCTCCCGGCCCGGCCCCGCTCACCGCGGCGGCAGGATGGCGTTCAGGAGCTCCTGCGGCTGCTGCGGCGTGGGGCTCACGGCTGCGGCGGTGCGGGGCGGCGGCTGGCGGGGCGGCCCCTTCACCGGGCGGGCCTGCGGGGGCGGGCAG